>VZTN01016826.1:326153-378136 GCA_013400515.1 Erpornis zantholeuca
GGTGGGGCGCGCAGCAGGGGCGGGCCGCGGCTGACCCTCGGCATCGCCGCCGCTTTCTGTGGGCCCCGCCAGCCCAGCCTACGCGCTTTTCTAAAATGCAGAGCTTTTGTGAGTTACGGATGATAAAACACGGTGTGTCAACAGGAGGTAGGACAATCTCTGGGTGAAAAGCAGCTTTCAGGCCCATCAGATAAGCCGGTGTTCCCAAGGGTAAAGCAGCCATTACCCCATGCCTGTCCCTGTGAAATATACCCCATGTTTCCATCCGACCACTGTTCTCTTGGCTGCAGTTGTGCGTCAACCACAACAATGACCACCTTCTTCAGCCCTTGTCTTCTCCCCGCTCTGGCAGGAGCCCAAGCCAAACACAAGTAAAGCTGACGGCAGCTGAATGACCCAAAACGACGTTCAGTGTTAAGGGGGAAACTCTTCATTACCAACTTCATTGGACTCAAAAGCTGCAAAACACCCTGAATAGTCATGAGCATTCTGAGAGGTTGACCTTTTCCGAGGAGTACCTTGTAAGTGAGCCCCTCCACTGCGTCACGGTGGAGTGTTATTTCCGAGTGTCTTACTCCAGACACTTCAAAACTACCTATGCTCTGTGTGCTGAGTTTCTAATTGCATTTGCAGAGTTTTCCCTTCCTCACTTACAAATCACGACTGGGCCACATGTACAGGTAAAGCAAAATGGAGCTTACGAAAATATTAATGCAGACCTATCAGCAAAATCAATTAAATTGATTTTCTAAAAAAACAGCACCTTCATTAAGTCTGTGATATTTTATGTATGCATTTGTATTCAGACACAATCCATGTGTAAATTATTTATTTGCCACAAGCTATTAAGTTCTGTTGTGTAGCTCTGTATTAAAGACAAGGAATCTCTATTAAAAATGATTAGTCCAATAACTCTTCCTGCTCTTTACATAAATTGTACTTTGGTATGTGTAAACCCTTACCAAAGTTCCCTTTAAAAGGAGCTCGTATACAATCTCAGCAGTATTTTTCTAAAACTAAATGTTTGGGTTGCTTTTAAGTTTTCACCTCCACATATGATGTGGGCTCTTGCTGGATGGGGAGCTTCTGAATTGTTCTTTGAGCTCTCTCTAGATGGGCTTTAAGTGATACTGGCCCAGTCAGGTAGCCAAAAATTACCCAACAATTAAAAGAGTATTGTTAATTCTTTCACTTAAAAAAAAAAACAAGAAAAGAAGCCCGAAGTCCACAAAGCAATTTGTCAGGTCATGTTTATAAGTTACAAACCACTGATTTTGTAGAAGGAGAAAGGGGAGAGATTTATGCTCTAATCCTGGTAGACTGAGTTCTTCTGGATGTCTCTCCTCCATTGGAGCTATTTGTCTTCTAAGAGGCATCATCTCTACTTTCCATAGCCACCTATCCCAATTTGCTGCACTGGGTACTCGGATGCATGATCAAATTAACACAATTTAAAGGATTACTTGGTGTCACTGGAGACGTGCAAATATACAATACAAGGGAAAACACATAAGCTTAAACCACTTTCACGGCAGTAATTTGATCACATATCTGAGCCCCAGTGACACTAACCTAGTGAGACAAATGAGCACATCAGTGACTGCACAGTTGAGGTTAGGAATACTCCTAAATGCCTTGCATACTTAAGGCCAGCAGCATCAGCTGTTACTTACTCTTCCTCCATCAATTAACCTTCAGCAGTCTCTGGCTAACAGATAAAGTAAACTTCAAATTGAAGCCTAAGTAAAAAGGATGGTAAAATATTTAATCAGTCTTTAATATTTGATTTACAAATTCTTAAGTCAGCCCTCTTGCTTAACCTGCTGTAAACCCCAGTCTACCCTAATAGCCACAGCACCCCAGAGGCCAGTCAGCCCAGGAGATGTTCATTAAGGTGCAGAGCAGAGTTCCTCACTGGAGGGTGCCAAGCATGCCAGCCCTAGCTCTGCTCCTGGATTTGGAAACTCCTGTACCTAGAAGCATCATAAGGAGAATATTAAAACAAGCAGTATTTCTAATCCATGGTAACTGCTGACACATTAGCCATACTGTACCTTATAAACTTCAGGAAAAACAGACAACTGTTTTTCCAGGGATTAGGGAGCTTCTCTGTGACCATTAGGTATTGAGTTATTCCCATAGTGGTTAAAAGCAAACAAACGGAACAGAATGAAGCATGCATATACAAATGTCTCATAAGCAGGACCTATTTTATAAAGTAATCCCTTCCTCTGTTTCCAATCTAAAAAGCCCTTACATCTAGAGCCATAATTCTTCATGACACACTTGAAGTCAGAGAAGATACATGTTGGATTTGCTTGTTTTGAATGAGAGAGAAGCAATTGGGAAAGGAGAGGCAACTGGGTGCTGAACCAGACCTTAAAATCTCACTAGAATAAGATTCTTAATATAAACTCCGTGAGTTTCAATGTGGCTTGATTTTCTAATTATTTTATGTTATAATTTCTGCCCTCAGGGATTTCAGTCTCGAAAGTCTGACTGATTTCACAGTATTACATGATAGATACCTTTCTCTCCAGTAATGAATGGAAACTAGGGGACAGTGCTAAGCTGTTCAAATATACAAGTTCAAACTAGTTCCCTCCAAGTTTCATTTAAATATTCTGTCTCTTTCTGGGGAACCTTGGCTGGTATTATAATAAGGGCCACTGCTAATGGCCTTGAGATCTGTCTCATTATCTTGTGGAAGTCTGAATTATTATTTCATTTGCAATCCAGTCTTGTCCAGGTTGGAATAATTACCCAACTATCCCTTAAGTGAAAGAGCAGTTCTTGCTGCTTAATATTATAGGGTTTCTTACATTTTTAGATTTTCTTAAGGAGCTGATTTGAAACATCATGTTTTGTTTCCCATAATTACCTTACCTTTGGCTATGTACATTTGGGCCATTTTATACTGTGTTCATGCAGAACTAGGTTTCTTACTCAGCAGTTTCTAAATACACATAAACAAATAAGTTGCAGGCAGTGCAGGTGTGATGTCCCATTTGCAATAGGTCAAGAGATCTCACTTACATGACTGAAAGAGTCATTTCCATGGCTCTGCAAAAAAAAGCATTTTGATAACAAGAACCATGAAATAAAACAGTTACGCCATTCTCCAGTGTTCCAGATAATTTCTACCTAATTCCATTCAAACTATTTTGTAAAAAAAAATGTGCGTGGATTAGAGAATATTCTTGGTCAGGATGGGTTTTATTCTTAAAATACAAGTTAATTTTAGCTACATGATCCATTTACTTAGTGAATTAGTAAAGTTGTTACATTACAAGAGACATAAACTTTCAAAGTTAATGATTGCTTTTAGCAGCGTATGAAGAACTGTAGAGGAGTCTTGTGAAATGCATGGGGTCTTTTACTGTATACAATTAACAGGAGTTTTGGGACTGGTTTGGCCTGTAGTTTCCCTTTGGATAGGATGTATGCCAAATACCCCAAGCTGACTTCAAAAGCTGCGATACCTTAATACAGACATGTAACCAAATATTTATGGCAGAACCAGCTCTTGTTTTCTATCCATGTCCTAAATCTTGCTCTATAAGATAAAGTTCCAGAACAATTAATAAAGCAGAATATTCAGAAACATTAAGATGTTTGTTGTGAATGTATTCAGTGAAGATCCACTGAAGTTCTCATAGCCAAATTTTTACATGGCTTCTTCAGAAAATACAAAGTTACAAAGACGACTCAAACATATTTTCAGGATCTTTAGGCTACATGATGTGGCCAGCACAAATTGTCACTTGTACAATGTGCCTGCAGGGAAGAGGGAAAATCATCCCTTCAGTATCTGACACAAGGTACCAGTGTCTCCTGCCATGGCACAGTGACAGAACCTGATGTCTATGTGCCTGCCAGTCCAGCTGAGCCCAAACAGAGGAATTAATCAATCTGAATAGACTGGTTTCCTTGTAGAAACTGAGTAACTGAAGATTTGGTCCTTGACTGTTTCCTAGGGCAGTATGCTTCCTTATAGCCAAGACTTGTTGTAAATCCAAAACTGAGCCCTTGGTGGATAGCTTTGACATTTGTATAACATAAACATTCCAGTTTGGACTCTGAGATCTGTTACACATTTGGAAATACCCTCTCTTCATAAACTTGATATGCTTTGAAGCATAGTTGCTAACACAAAAAATGAGGAAAGTACAGTACTTTATTGCAGTACTTACTCCTGCAGTGTAAAATTAACCATGGACATCATGGGGTTTAATTTGTGGATGTTCATGGATAATACTGATGTTCGTTTCCATAGTATTTTTGTTCTATAATTCTTTGGTTTGCAGTCCTTAACTAGTGGGAAAAGAAAGCAGATGCTAATTAGTGTTCAGAGTGTAATGACTAGAAACATAACAATATCAGAAATAAAATCTGAATGTTAATCCTTGTAGCAGTAATTTCGTAACACTTCATTTTCAAGCATCAGCAAATAGCATGAACTAAACAATAACAAAACTACAAACAAATACTGTTGCATCATCACTTATTGATTGCACCTTTCACACTTGACTTTATTGCATTGGAATTCTCATTAGGCCTCAGACAATATTTACTTTCCTTAATCATGAATAGTAACAAGGCAGAGTACAACATTTTGTCAATAACTATCAACTTTTTCTTCACAAAAGGCTGAATTTTCAAAGGGATTTCAGCTTGACCTGCGTTTCTGTGAGTGTATCTAGTTCTAGACATGAATGCTGGGGGGTGGGGAGTGTTTAAATTCTTCATGTAGCCTAGCATTTGTAATTCTAGTAACTTTAGTTAAAGGATGTTGTGTGGTGAAGACTCTAGAAAGCTTCTTTTCCATTCTCTACCTTGCACCTACATGGCCTGTGTAACCGTAGGAAAATCTCCCTTTTGTCTAGAAAGGTAGAAAGACAAACAGGTTATAAAAATTAACACTATAAAATTATACATAAAATTGTATCGTGTGTCTGTGCACATGTATATACATAAATATGGATATGTATGCATATAGTTGTAGGGAAGAAAATCTACAGCAGAAATAACTGCGTTCTCTCCTATATTTTGTAGGAGATTTAAATTAAAATGGAAGTGTAAGCATTGTGCATGCCTCTTGCTGTGTTTGCCTGAGGATAGTGGTGATTTCCTGAGATGGCCTAAATGGTACCAAGGAACAGATGAATAGTGGTCATTTGTAAGCTCAGCTTGGTAATGATGTGTAAGACTTCACAGAATCACAGAATGGTTGAGGCTGGAAAGGTCAACCTCTGGAGGTTGTGTGGTCCAGCCCCCTTGGCAGGCAGGGCAGTCTAGAGCTGTTTGCCCAGGACTGTGTCCAGATGACTTCTGAATATCTGTAGGGATGGAGACTGCACAAACTCCCTGAGCAAGTGTCGGTCACCCCCACAACAGAAACATGTTTCCTCATGTTCAGAGGCAGCTTTCTGTGTTTCAGTTTGTGCCCAGTGCCTCTGGTTCTGACACTGAGCACCACGTAACAAAGCCTGACTCCAGCCCCTTTGCACCATTCCTTCAGGTGCAATTTATATACATGCATATAATTTCAATTTATATACACTGATAAGATCCCACTGAGCCTCCTTCTCTCTTCCAGACTGAACAGCCCAACTGTCTCAACATCTTCTCCCAGGAGAGCTTCCTTTGCCAGACTTTCCAGCCTCTCTTGTTTTGAGGAGCCCAGAACTGGACATGCCCCTTGAAGTGAGGCCTCATCAGTGCTGAGTAGAGGGACAGGGTCACCTCCTGTGATCTCATGGGAATACTTGGCCTAATGCAGCCCAGAATACCACTGGTCTTCTTAGCTGCAAGTGCACACTGCTGACTCATGTTTTAGATTGTTCATGCACGTTTAAAAGCAAACAAGTCCTCTAATATCAAATTTTTATCAAGATTAGTTACCGTCTTCTTTCATTAATACAATCGTAACAGGATTGCGAAATTGATGAGGATATCTAAGCCATCACTTGAGTGAGAGTGAAATACATTTTACCTTTCTGTGGTCCAGGCAGGGCGTTTTCTGTAATTTCTGTCCTTTTAATGTCACTGTCGGTCGGGTCATGACAGACAGTGATGTACTGCACTGAAGAGTCAAAGAGGACTTGTAATAGTCCTAGAATATTGCCTTACTAAACACAAAGCATAAAAAAGGTGATTGAATTCTCTTTTGATTGACATCTCTCAGTATGTCACCGACTTGAGATTTCCACATTTCAGCTGAAGGAGGATCTTTTCAGCACCACCAATATTTTATGTGGGTTATTGTAAAAAAAAGTTGGGGCATTGCTGAAGTGAGTCTAAACTCCCTGAAACTGCTTTTAAAAGTAATCTGGTTCGTGCTGCTATTTTTTATACCTCTGTTTTTTAAATAAATGTCAGATTTGCAACTGTAGTTCATGTGTTGAAAATAGAGAGCTGAAGAACTTTGATTCTACTGTTGTATGATATTATGTCATCATTTACAGATTCAACTAGTTAATTAGACAGTGATACATTTGAAGTTGTCTTGAATTCCTTTCCATTCTGTAGTCTTAAGATATGGTTTGCTTAGAATGTGGTTTCTTAACCATGATAGTGGGCAAGTCAAATGCATTCAACATAAGTCTGAGAGGCAGCACAGTTCTTTTGAATTACTATTTTCTCTCCCGTCCACAGAACACTGTATTCACAAAGCACAAAATCGCTTAGGGGCTGGATGATAACCAAAATCTAGACTCTCTTTTGGCACAGAATACTTAAGTTGCAACTCTGTAGATACAGATCAAGTTTGCAGGCAGGCTGCCTATCCATTCATATGTCCATCCATCCATCCATCCATCCATCCATCCATCCATCCATCCATCCATCCATCCATCCATCCATCCAAATACTGTTCTAACAATCTCTTGCAGGTAGCTGGAACTGCATTTGGATGTTCTAAAAGTTATTAATTGTCCAAAACACTTGCAGAGTTGCCATTCTCCTTTCATAACTCATGTTTAATATCTGGTTTAATATCTTCCCTTGGTCCTCTGTCTTTTTCCACTCCTGACACATACTTGTGTGCAACCCTTGTCTGCATCCATCCCTTCGGGTGCAATGAGAAACAAATCAGTTCCCTTTCACTCTGTTCTCCTATACCTGGAGCCACTTTAAAGCTAACTTTCCTGAGCATTCAATTTGCTCCACAAGTTCGGCTTTTCCCAAAATTTCCTACTAAGATTTTTTCTTCTTCAGACCAGCATAATTCCACTTCTTTTGATATCACGTCTTAAAACATGGACAGTCAAGTTATAGCTGCTACAGTGTCAGCACAGACTGGGGACTTTGTGCTCAGTGCAAACTGAACAAGCTGGGTCCATCCAGAGCTAGACTGTGCATTTATGTATATATCTAAATTTTCCCAAAATGGGCTATTCCGTGACCTCTGAAGATGTCCAGACAAGCAGATTTATTAAATTGAAATTGGGTTTTGTTTTCTTTACAGGAAAGTGGAAATGCTTTTTTTTGTTTGTTCTGATCAGCAGTCCTCCATGGAGCAGTGTTTAAATTCTGAATGAAGAAGAATAATTTCTGTTTCATTGTATTCAGAATGAGAATTATTCTGTCCCCTGTTAAATTAAAAAAATCCAAACAGATTTGTGAAGTGCAAACATTTCCAAATAGTGACTTTTCTTACCCTATGCTGCCTTGAGATTGCTAGTGATAAGCTCCATTCTCCCACAGTGAGGCAGGCTTTGGGCCGTGGTCAGTAATAACAATAATAATAATAGTAATAGCATGGGATTACATAACACCTCGAATCTTCAAAGTGCTTTTGAGGACATAAAGCTTATGTCTTTAAGTTCATTCTGCACAGGAGGATTGGTTAAGCTTCTTCCACTCAGTCTGGTTAGGGTTACCTGTATATACAGGTTTCTAGTATTACCAACTGAGGGTTAAAAGGTATTTCTGTATACTTCCACTTCAATATTTAGAAATCATCAGGTTCCCAGGCTAGATCTTCTGGAAAGTGTCATCAGGGGATGAAATTTTCACAAGGAAGGGGGTACATAAGCTTGCAGACGTGATTACTCATAGACAAAACTTCCGCCGTCTATGTGCAAATAAAAGTGTCACGAAGTTTTGACAGATTAAATTCAGAAAATTACAGTTTTAAGCTTTTTATGTACTTACTACTGTACTGGAAAAATCTCTCCAGGCTGCTAAAAAATCAGGAGGTTGAAGAGAAATACTTGACCAGGACTAATAAAGTCAGAAATACTTGCCTAGAGAAGGTGCCAAGATGCTCAGTCAAGTTTGCACAATATGACTGCAGTACTTTCCAAGATGCTACAACAGATTGGAGGGTTTGCCTCAAGACTTTGTACATTATATTTTGCACGGTGCTCATTGGCATTACACAAAATAAATAAAAAAATATAAGAATGTAGGATAAAAGAGAACATGATGGTTTTTATTCATTATTCCTCTGATGTTTCAGAGAGAGACAAAATGTGTTTTGCTCATCAGTCTGCACATTGAAGTATTTGGGTGAATATGAGGAGGATGGTACAAAAAATACAAAATTGGCTAAAATGGAAGTAATCTTAAGAGCAATGTGGGCTGACACTCGTGTTCAGTCTGACTGATATATAGAGTATCCAAATCCAATATAAAACCCAACTCCTCTGTGTGAACTTTTCCTTGTGAAGGAAAAGGGAAATGGGCCTTGCATCCCCAAGCTGTGGATCTTTTAAAAAAAAGGTTAATTTTGCACAAAACACTACCATCCTGTGGAAAACAGATGGAGGAGCAGTGGTAGTAGATTCCCATTGCCTGTAACCTAGTAAATACAAGATTCTATTCTTTGCCTTTTCCAGCATGGTGTATGAACTTTGTTACAGATGTGGATTTCCTAGATGGCTGAATTTGCTGTGTTAAGATGTTTTTCTAGATATTCTCCTATCATGGCCATACTGTGCCATTTTTAAGAACAATCTTTTTCTTTGAGGGTTTTATTTGTTCTTCTGTAGGATGGTTAGAGCTGTGATTTGGAAGCCATGTTGAACATACGAATAGAGAAGCACTTTATAGGAGCATTTCAGAAGAACTTCTGCTAAATGGATAGCAGGTTCCATTCTCCAGCAGGAATCATTCCAGTGGTTTCAGGCTTAGACAGATTCAGATATTTAACCATCAGTATGTAAAAAAACCATTGCACTCTGAAGAAATACATGAATGTCTCTTTTATTTGTAGAAACATACCAAGAATAGGGGCTCATATTCCTTCCACTCCAGAATAACAAGTTCTTCAGGTATTTTACTGCTGGAACAGTACAAGCAGATTTGACATCTTGTCCAAGGATCAGCTGTTCAAGGACAGTCAAATCTGTTCACAAACAGAAATTCAGTACATTCCAAGAAGAGCCTATCTATGGAAACCCCACACCAATAAGAATTTCTTCTTTGAGAACTTAAATCAGGTCCACAGCCCTTTGCTGGAAGTGCCTTTATGCCTTTGGATAAGCTATCATTACTTTATTATTTCATTTTTTTCTTTCTCTCAAAACTGCCATATAAGGCAAACCTTGCGCAGTGTTATCAGTCAGGGCTGCCTTAATTCACTTCCAGAGAGATAAAATGGTGCTGAGAACACCTCTTGGCTTTAAGGGTAAACTCAATCAGGAATTTTATTACAGCCAGGAAAGTATTTTATCATTTTATTTACCCAGATTTGTGGATGTTGAGGTGGTAGATTCAGTACTTCAGTAAGATTTGATATTTCCTGAGACTTGAATCTTCTTCTTGTGTTGTAAAGAAAGTAGAGAAGGGTTGTTTATATATTGAAGATCTGTATAACTGTCTACAAATAATGTGTTAACATATTTAGAAGACAAATTCTAAATACCAAAATATGTTTTAATAAGAGAAGGGGCCTATTCAAAAAATGTTAAGTCATTTTGCATATATTGAGTTGGTAACATTGTCTGCTATCTACTCCTTCAATTGTGCTGAGAATGATGAGGTTTTAAATAACTTCTCACTGGGTTAGGAGGTAGCCAGCCCTGGAGTGCAGTGGGACCACATAGGTACCCCTCCAAAAAAGGGGTACCCATATTTCCTCCAAATGAAATAAGAGAAGAGGTTTTAAGGATATAATTTATAATTATCCACACTGGATCTAGATTATAATTACATAGTCAGGACCTATACCAAGACACTGAAATTAACATTTCAAGTTCGGAGGGAAGAAAGATGAGATAATGTTTGGCTGGGTTGGTAGCTGTCTTATCAGCATGGACTGAGTACCAGGAAAGTTGAAGGAACCTCCCTTGAATCTTGAATTTATGTCCCAAAAACAGATGAAGAGACTTTTGCTTGAGATCTTAAATGGAAAACAGAATATGTATAAAAAGACATTGTAATAAGGAAAAGAATAATGATAGCATCATGGATTTTTATTACGTGGCTAGTAAATTAAAAAGATCAATCATTTATATTCAAAACCTAAGCCTTGGTTTAAAGAGCCCTAATCAGCCATCAGGTCTGTTAAGTAAGTCCCTTACTTAAATTTAGAAAGTGAGCATGTCATTCAGTCATTCAAGCACAGGCAGCTAGGGCTGTAAGTAAGATGTTTTACTACATCTTAGGTGGTTGCTTGGTACTGGGAGAACAGAGCTCTTCCATAAATTCTGGCTGTTTGGGGAAACGTGGCTATCCCAGAACATGTCAAAGGTCACAGGGACCAGTGTGTCAGCAGCTGCACTGGCCTCCTCTGGTTGCCCAAATTAATCACTCATGGTTCTTTACTGCACTGACCAGGTTTCCACAGATGTGATAGGCACTTTTACACTTAAGCAGCTTGAATGCACTTGTATTTAAATATCTTATTATAATATCAATCCCATTTTACATTTCAGAAATAGGGTCAAGAGTCTCAGCCAGATGGACAGCTCACCATGAACATAGCTCCTCTGTCAGAGGAGCTGGCAAATAACGAAGTACAAATTTTGATTTATTTTACTGTCACTATATTAAGAGAGGATTTTGATAATGATGGTTATCACCTAAAATTAATACAGTATTTGCCTATTGGGTGGGGTAAGCAAACATCTAGTCCCTTTTTATGATCAAGATGGCTTTCGTCTTCTGTCCATGGAGAGCTACTTCTGAATGTGATACATCTAGTCACCTACCAGGCATCATTTCATTAGCACCACTAAAACAAATTTGAGCATATATTGTCAACAGTTTTGATTCAGGGTTTGTTAAACTTCTACTTACACTGATACCTCACGGAATTTCCAGTGCTGTCTTACCCTGTTTAAAATATTAAGGCCTGCTAAGGGGGTTAAGGCTGAGAGAGGGGCTTATATACCTCATTCAGGAGACATCACTTGCAGTAGCGCGGTGTCCTGCAGGGGGCTTAAGCTTTTCGTTCAGCAGTGACTCAGAAAAGGACGAGCGCCGTGTTCGCGGTTTCTGCCAGTGCTTGGTCTTTTCTCAAAGGCTTCCTGACTAATTCCCAGCTCATCACAGTCCTCATCAGCCTGTGTAATGTGCTCATCACATGCTCATTTTCAGCTTTTGATTTGGTCTGGCTGGCTGCTGGGGAAGGTTTCCTCTGGTGGAAGTCTCCAAGTGCATGAACAAGTGAGCTCTAAGTGTTACTAATAAAATATCCTTTAATCCACTTTAACAATGATAAATTGGAACTGAGAACTCCTCTTACTCTACAGATTCATTCAGTTCAGAATTTCACTTAAGTCAGGAAATCATTTTATGGGCAAGAGAAAAGTCCTAAAAACCCTGATGTGGACAATGGGAATGAAAGGCCAAGTGCTTAATTGCTCTTACTGTATCTGAAGCACCTACTGATGACTGAAGCTTCCACTGACATGGCTGGTTCATTTAAAATTCACTAGTCTTTGCCATTATTTTTATTCTTAATTCACCCTGGAATTTCCCTTTTTATTTTCCCCACATTGTAGCTGGTGCATGATGAAAGAAAAAACTGGTCTGGGCCACAAAGTTCAGACTGAGCAAAGATCTGTCTAAAATGTACTTTTCTGGATTTAGATGGATTTGCTACCTTGTCTTGGTAGTAGGTACCTCACACCTAAAATCTGTACTGTTATCCGCCTTCTATCCTATGTTTATTTTCACTTCTACGGTAAAGAACATAGCATGATCAGATACAATCACAGGCAAAGTCTCTTCTTCCTTCTTTTTTTTCCCAAAAGCGTGGGAGTTTGCACTAAAGACTCACCCACAATGGTTTGTGCCTCTTGTAGTCCGTATGGATCTCTGTTTCAGTAGTGGCACTCGAATATTTCCCAAACACAGCTCACTGCAGTGTTACACCAGGCACAAAGCAGTGTCCAGGCAGCAGCAGGGCTCTTGCAGTGATGTTCACCCTGCCTGGCCTTACTCTGGGGCTCTTGGCTGGGGCACCTCTGGTGCCTCCTCCATGCCATCATCTTGTGTGACCTGGTCAGGCTTCAGGAGGCAACTCACATCCCAGTACCTGGTTTCCAAGCATCCGCCCATTATCTGGCAGCAAATGTAGGCTCATTGTTTCATGTCTGATTTTGAAAATCTGGCCCCAGCAGCAGGTTTCTGTGCATCACTGTACTAACATCTGGCTTTTACTGGCTTGGCAGACTGTCTGTATCATTAAGTAGAACGAAACTATTCATTGATATGGAGGGAGATGATCCTGCATCAATTTCCAAAAGGACGGCAGGGCTATTGGCAAATTAAATAGTTTAAGAAATTCTCCATCTCTCTTCTTTTTCATGATGTATCGGGGAATAAAATTGAGGGGAAAGCAGAAAACAAACTAATGTGAGTGTAATTCCCAAATTTCAATCTTCTGTATATTATGGGTCATTACCCGTTAATTTGCTAAATGGCAGTTTTCTATGAAAGAAAAGTTTTGTTTAGCTGTATAATGATGACAGATGATGTAATTAGTATCATCCCCGCATTGAGAATGATAAAAGCATTTCTTTTGTGTGTCACTGCTTTTAGACAGTATAATATCAAAAATGATAACAGTGTGAAAATTGGACCGGCCGCCTTCATATTGTGCACATAGAATACCTCAGTAATATGATACAAGTAATGACAGGTACTTTGCCATGTATTCATTTTCTCCACTCTCTAGCCTTTATATTACAGCAAAATTAAAGCACAGCACTAAGCAGACCAGACGTGCCTAAATGCAGACCCATCTGATGAGCCTGTAAACGGCCAGCATCCCTTTACTGTTGCTGGTTATGATAATTAAGCAATTACAAACAGGAGTTTTGAGGGAGAACATTGAATCATTTTTCAGTTAAAGAAGTTGGGGGGTATTTTAATTTCAGGCCACATTTGTTGCTTGAATTAGTTTTAATTATATTCTGTATAAGTACTTGCCCCATATCCTGGTCTTGATAGTGGTAGATATTCTCATTTAAATATAAATAAATGCCAAACTTATTTAACATGGAAAAGTGACTGCTGTGACTGTGTAGTAACAATTTTCTCTTTGTTGCCATGGTTTGGATTTTTATATAAGCTTTGCAAATATAATAAACCTAATGGAGCTCTTCATCCAAGGAAATGGGTATATTCAAGAAAATAAATTACATTTTGCAAGCTAATGAGCTCTACTAATTGTGTTTATCCTTGTGAATTAATACAATTTAAGCAAATCTATCCCCCAAAATCAAGCATTTGATTGCATTTTAGCTGCGTGGAAATCAGAACATCCGGATCAAATCTGAGTTTACTGGATATCCAAGGGATAGGGGGGAAGGTTAATTTTCGTTGACTTGTGCAGCTGGTGCTAGCTGCTAGTAAAGCAGGAAAAGTTAGATTTTGAAAGTTCTGACTTTTGTTTGATTTTTATTTATCCAGCTACTTCCCACACAGGCAGAATTCTCAACAAAGAGTTGTGTGTAATAAATCCCATGTAATACAGCAGCAGGCATGTACAAGTCATGGTAATTAGCCCACATGCCCACAGGACAGGATAAAGGAAGGCAGCAAAAGGGAATAACAGTTGTACTTTCTAAGACAGCTTGTCTTCATCCACTTCCCTCTCTCCCTCCCTTTTCTCACACTTCCCTTTGCCAACATTGGATTTCTCTTTTTTTTTTTTCTTCCTGTAAACAAGCTTTCATTTCAGACAGGCATTTTGGGAGATGTAGGACAGATTACAAAATTCTCTATATATTCTGTCAGATTTTAGGTTACTCTCCCAGTTGGCTTCTTGGAAGGATGTCAGAGAGTAGAGAAAATGGTCAGTTTGAACTCTTGAAACTCTACAAATAGCCCCAAAAACTCTCAAGCAAACTGTGTTGGTCAGCAGGAACAGGCAAGCAGGTGCTGGCCAGAAAGTTTGTGCTTGAGGAGGGTGACAGCAGCTGTCAGCAATGGTCCTTATGGAGGCAGTTTAGCTCGCCACGTGTTGGGTTGCTGCCATTTTTAACACTGTGAGCAAATGCATGCCTGTGATGAAGTCTGAGCCTGGCTGACTGTACTTCCCTGGTCCCAACTGCTTTTTTATCCTGCCAGATCATTTTCAGCACTGATGCAGGAGTCCCAGCAGTTAACAACCATCACAGATTCCTCAGATAGATCTGGTGTGAGATCAGAGCTCTCCTGTTTCTCGGCAGCAGGCCGCTCTTCATTTAAAACCAGGATTGGGAAGCAAAGCCAGCCTTCCTTTCTCAGCTTCTGAAAAAATAGCATCTTAAAGATGGATAGCAGACACAAAATGGGCTCAGAAGTGAAATGGTTGGTTTGTTTATTGCAGCTTAGGTAAGAGCCAGGCTGATCTTTCCCTGAATGTGCACTGAAAAAAAGACACTTCTTCTATCTCTGGTATTCAAGTACTGAGAAGGGCTTTTAGGACCTGTCTTCTAGAAGTTTTGGATTAATTGCATTTGTGTAGTGAAAAGAGCACAGTTCCTCAACATTGATGCAGTTGTACTGTTACAAAGGTACTTAGAGTGACTTCCTGTGGATGAGTGACATGCTTCACTCATAAGAGTGAAGCAGCAATATGTTTATTGATATAAAACAGTGATTTTAGAAAGTTCAATAGTAAATGCAGCAATGGTTTAACAAAATCCGGTGACAAGGTACTCTTGATTATTTACTGTAGAGAGGACGAGGCGAGACAAAATTGTCAGGAATACCCTGTCATTTAGTCATGAGAATCAGAAAGGACCCCTGTGCATTCTAAACTCCTTCACAGCGAGGAGTTTCGGTGCTGCTGGATCCAGCCTTAGTCCCAGCCTTAGTCCCAACAGTTAATATCTTAAAGAATTACCCATATGCAATCAATCCTTTGTATCATGTAGCTAAGATTTCAAAGTTTAGCATGGTTTTAATCACTTACCAAGAACCTCTTGTGGCAAGAAATCTTTCCATTTTGAGCAGTAACCTTGGGAGGTGTCCCTACTCAAGAGGAGATCCTGGGGTGCAGCCTGCTGCCAGGCAGGGGAGCTCAGCAGGCCCTGGGCTTTCCACTATTTATGGAGCAAGATAATTGACTCATAGTCATATTTGCATACCAGCCACACATGTTAATTTCTCCCAAATTTTCCTTGAGTCAGGCCTGGTTCAGCACTGTGGTTAGGTGGGTACACTGCTCAGATTAGCTCTTGGCTGTTGTGTTGTTATCTGTGTTAACTTTGAGCCGGATACAGCCACCATGACCAGACACATCCATGATGACCCCATTAGTGGTTTTCACGTGGACAGAATTAGGGGAAATAAAGGTCAGGCTGGGGGAAGGGAGGAAGCACACTGTCATAGGAGTAAAGAATAAAAATAGAGTGTGATAGTATGACCACAGTGAAATAATAACTTGGGGGTAAAAAAATACCTAGTAAAAGAAATATTTGCATGAGTGAGTCTTCATACACAGAGCTGTTCTGGATGCCACAAATTCCAAGCTCCTCAAGGAGGCATTGACACAATCCATAGTAACTTCAGGGATGCATTCAGATAGATACAAAAGTATAGGGTCCCAAAGTACACATTAATGAAGCCATTATCTTGTCAATGATACAGAGTGAAGAGCTATCTTTAGCAGAAGTTTCTATGATTTTTCATAAGAGAACATGGAATTTAGTGACATTTTTATTATTTGACATCACATCACTGTTGAAAAGTAAAGAGGAAGCCAGAAGAAAGATAAAGTACAAAAAGCTTTGCATGAAAAATATCGTTCACCTGTGATGGAAACTATAGGCAGCTAGGAGAAAAGAGTCTGGAGTTTTTTCAGTTCTTGGTGTTGAAAGATTTTGATAGGAGCAGTTTAAAAGTTATCCGTTACTGCAAAACAGCACCTCAGAAATGAGTATGACTGTGATGACATGATAGCTTTGGGCTGCTGACTTACTGCACAGACCCCTGTATACCAGCGAGAGTTAAAATCAAAGTCGAACCTCTGTTTTGAACTTCCTTTTTCTGCAGCATTTGAGTCAGATCTTCAGCGTTTCATGTCTCGCCGCGTGGGGTTGTAGAGGTCGCTTCCCGGGCCCCATTGACCCCATGCAGATTTATTGTGGAATTGTTTCAGTGAAAACAGGGCTTTGAAGCATCATGCTGGTTGCCTGGTGACTCCCACAAAGTGCTGACCACCCCAAGTCTGAGGGAAGAGATACCTGCACAGAGCCAAGCTCTGTTACAGTTATAAAGCTGGGACAGGTTTGAATGATAGAAAGAGTTCTGGCAGGCTGTTAGCTCTCACCATCTGGGAAAATGGGAATGTTTATTAATAAGAACCTTTGACATGAAATGCATGATATGTGCCCTCTGTGCTAGGCCCATGATTAATAATATTAATTATGGGGAGTTCATTATAGTCTCATGGGGATGTGATATGTAATTCAGCCAGCATTTCATTGTAAATTTGCATTAATGTCCACTTTAAGTAGAGTAGCTATCTATAGCAATGCAGAAGGAGCTGCACTCAGTATGTACAATAACATAACCTCCTTATTAAATGATGGTAGACTTTTACTTCAAATAATTATAGACCTATTAGCATTTCTCCTACGCTAAATCTTTGCTGTTTGGCAGTGTAATATCTGTTGCAACCTACCTCCTAGTGCTATTAAAACTTCCTTGGTGGTGGTAGAAGAGTCCAACTCCTTGCTGTTTTGAAAAGGAACCAGATAATTTTGAAATCCGGTTGGAAGTAGTCTTGATTGCAGTTTCATTAGCAATTAAAAGAGCATGTAACCTAATGGTTTTTCCACCTCTGTCCAGAGAAATTATGCACAGTGGGCAGCTCTTCAGTTGGTGTAAACCATCAGCAATATAATGAAAGCAATGAACCTTCACTGATTTGCGCTGAGAATCTTGTCTGCTCCATATTGTTCAAACATATGCCTTCCTACGGCTATGCTTTATTGTTAACTTGTTTAATACTGAAAAAATAGTTCATCTTACTTGGAATTCCTTTTCCCTACTTTGCCCTCCAGGAATCCCTTGTGAAACTGCCACTATCTGGCCTCAGTTTCTTCTGAGCCACATGTGCTGATTTCCTTCATACAAATGACCCTTATATACAAATACAGTTACTTTTATTTCTTACATAGCATCTCAAAAACCAGCAGATACTCGAAGCCATTGCCTTCCTGTAGTGGATCCTGGGCGTGGCTGGGAGGACCATAGCTGTAGTGGCCCCAAGTATGTATGGTTTTAAGCAGCTGGGGAAGCAGCTGGTGGCATTGTGGGAAACATCGTGAAGATGCCAGAAATAGGCTGAAGGACAGAGTCTTCATTAAAACACTGTATATATGTTAAAATACATGGCTGTATAAATAGGGATGCAGTCAAACCAGGAAGAATAGGAGAGAAGGTGTTGTTTTCTTTTGGAGGAAGCTGCAAAGTCAATGAGTTATTATTCTTGCAGTTGCTTTTAGAAATGCAAGGCTAGAAGGGGCCTCCTGGGTTGTTGTGTCCCATCTTCTGCAGTCATGGATAACCTTGTGCAAAACGTCTCTTAGGAGAGTCCAAGGATCACTTGCCTTATGTTCCAGTGCATACCAGGGGCCACAGAATCCTTCCTGTCTGAGATCTGTCACCTGCAGTGAAAGATGGAAACGCACAGCTGTACTCTGCCAAAGGAAGATAGGGAGAAAACTCAATATCATCACCAGTAGCTTAGATCCTCAGAGTTTTCTGTTTGGGAACTTGTTTGATTTTGTTGAGTTACCCTCCCCAACCCAGAGAATCAAAGTGGCTCTGCAAGTGCCTGTCCTAGAGAACTGGGTAGCAGCCTGCAGCCATTTGGCACTGAAGGATGCAAGTCCAGATCCAGCACCTGTTGGGCACTAAACACTTTTCTTAGAATCCCCGCAGCTGACCAGCTCCTGGGGAAAAGGCAGCAGCTGCTGGGCAGCAGTGGTTAAATATAGGGAGTGAAGAATGCCATATCCAACTGGAAAGGGAAAGAGCGAGGCACAAACCTAGCAGCACTGAAAATTCTTATTGGTGTGGAGGGCCCTGTAGTGATCAGGAATTGGAGTCATTTACACCCTCGGTTTTCTCCCTTGTCTGTGACTGCGCCTACACTCACACACTACGTCAGCCTCAGATAATACCCAACATAGTTTGGCGCTGACTGTATTAACGAGTGTCATTTCTGAAATGTTTTGGAGGAGCATGTGAGGGCCCTGTCTCTCGCTGCAAGTCACATATAGTTGCTTAGATATGTTGTCCTTAATTTGACTTGATTCTTTGTAGTGCTTTTAATAGCAAAAATGCTGTGAAAAGCTTAAGTATGAAGCTATACAGATTTAGCACAGATGGAGTTTGAAAAGGACATTCAACCTTCTCTAATCTTCAACTGAGATCAGCAAGTAAAGCAAAAGGAAGGACAACCTGCAAGATAATATTTTTCATTGTGATAATCTGCAGTACTTTAAGTTCACCAAGGCATTTACATGGCCCCTTATTGAAGAGTCTGAGTGTTCCTTTTGCTTTAGCTGAAGGACTGTTAAAAAGAAGCAGAAAAGCAAACCTCTTTGCTTAGCCAGCCTTCAAGGTGGTACCTGATATCCTCACAGAGAAAGACAAGTATGAAGTCGAGGAGGCTTAGCTGCAGATTGGAAGATTATCCCTATTCTTCAGATGAACAAAACAAGAGAAGGTAAAAAGAACAGGGAGGAACACTCCTGTTTTGCTTTATTCGCCTGCTGCACATGTGCACAAGAGAGAGGCTCACAGCACACAAGTATCCACAGCCCCTGGCCCTGCTGTCCCTCTCCGTTCCAGGAGGACATCTGGCCAGCACTCACTCCTCTCCTCCCACCCTTTATCCTTCACACTGGGCTGCAGCAGCTCAAGCTGGCTGAGCCTGTCGTGGTGATTATATTATGCAGCTAAATTAATTTCAAAGCTGGTCATGCTTGGGATTAGTTTGACAGGAGACAAAAAAGGAAGCTGAGAAAGAGGGAAAAATGGGCTAGGTGTAAAACACCATGCAAGGAGAGGGAGTAGTGGGTGTGGTCCTAAAAGTGCCTCAGGGTTCGATTTAACAGAAAGGGTCTGAGGTGACAGGAGCTCCACAAGCCTGCACAGATCCCTTGTCTCCATACAGGGTTTCACTAACTGCCTCTTGGCCATTCAGCCATCCAGAGCTCAAGAGAAATGTTCCTTTCCATTTCAAGGACAACACTTGGACAGACATAAAGATTCCTCATCTTAATATACAGCAACCATCTCACTTTACCTCATTCCCTGACTTGACCTTGCTGTGGAGCATAACCCAGGCCCAGGAACAAGCAGTGCTGAGCAAGCATCATGTTCTCTGTTCACAACCTCAGCATCTGCTTAAAGTTTGGGCCAATAAATCACAAATGTTGGGAGGAAAGGACCACCTCCTGCCGCATGTCCTGACAGCAGTTCCCACAGTGGGCATCTGATCCTTGACTGAACCTCAAGGCACTGCCATATGCAAATAGTAGTAATCTCTGGTTTGTTGTTCCTCCAAAGGCGGATGCACCTGCATGTGTCTGTCTGCTTGGAAGCTTAAATAAACCCAGTTGAGGTTTGTTTGTTTTTGCAAGCTTGATTCATCAGCTTGATTTTCAGAATGTGTAAAATACTTCCTCAGAATGGCTTTTTGCTATCTTTCTCCTAAATTTGCCTTATTGAAGACTTTTTAAAAAGACATAGTTTTCAGTCTTCTGATATCTTGGCCTGCAAAATGGTAAAAGAGTTGGCTTCTAACTGTGATATTTGTGGTTTTTTTCTATTGTTTCCAGCATAACAATCTCAGAGACCCCATGAACAATGTAAAAAAAGAGTTATATTACAATTTTATGCACATGGTGTAACTCTTGGGGATGGTCCTGTACAAAACAGGGAGATGGACTCTATGATCTTTGTGGGTCCCTTTCAACACAGCATATTCTGTGATTCTGTGAACTTTATATGTGGAGCCAGGTATAAGGAAAGGAAGGAGGACTTCAGTAAACCATCATATTTTAGGAGCTTTTATATAAAGCCACTTGGAGAAACTTCTATATAATAATCCCTAGCGGGGCCATCAAAATTGCATCCTCTACGTACTTTTACACCTTGCCTGCAAGTTACCTTGTTTATTTTGTACAGCTGCTCTTTTATACTGTTGTTGCATTATTTTTGCCTACATACAAATAATGTACAAATAACATTTATAACAAAAAAGAGAAAGTAAAAGGTGGCTGCACCAAGCAGTCGGCGAATTATGAGTGCCTCTCTGACCCTGCAGCCAAAAATAGTGCTTTTCACTAAAGTTGGTGGACTATATCCTACCTAAATTGCTGTACCTGATCAAAAGCATTTGCAGCCCCAGGACCCACACTGTTGCACAAGACTTCAACTACTTCAGCTACAGCAGGGAAAATTATGATTAGGTCCTTGAATGTGTTTCTAAGTGCTGGTCCTAGCTTTTGCAGATACACTGTTACCTCTTGAGTAGCTCACCAACTGGTCTCCATCTATCATCAGTGGACAAAAGCATTGCTACAGGACTGGCCATCTTCTCTGATGATTGTACAGCAAATTTTAGCATCTGGCTTGGGATAGAGGTGTGTCATTTGGATGCTGAGCTACAAGCCTGGTACTTCTTGCAGACTGCCTTGCAGATCTCAGTTTCCTTATCCATAGTTAAGGGGAAGATGGGCTTTGTGGTTATTTTAGATTTCAAGTTCTTCTTTCAAAATGCAAGACTTGGGCTTCGGTGTTTCTATTAGAAGCTATGTGAACAGTTCATAGGTCTCTTCAAACCTAAATTATTCTGCAATTCTATGAGTCTAAATTTTTGAAGAGTTCCTTAGAAAGAAAATTAGGTGGGGAAAAGCATAAGTTTCAGCTAGTCACAGCTGAAATCTTTTCTTTGAAAGTTTCCCTTTGGCTACTCTCTGAATTGTGCACCGTTTGCCCTCCAGGACCCATTTGCCCTCTCTTGGTAAATCAGGTTCTTAGAGATGAAAAAGTGCTGTGAATATTTTTTGGGGGGGTGGAGGGGGGCTGCTGCCCAGGACACAAATCTAATAGATACTGTCTTCCTATCTGAAAGGCCATTAGACTTCCTATATGTTTCTGTATGTAGCTGATGTGTTTGATGATGAAGTCAGTACTTCCTTGATATTTTGGGTTAATTAAGCCCCTCAGACCATATCTACACTAATAAATTAAGGATGTATGTGATGGGTCCCTGGTACGGATATCCAACTGGCACAGAACAGCTTGCATCCTTCTTAAAATCATGTACTCAATGAGAGAGGGTGCCTGAGTGTAAATGGTCTGTTGGGAATGATCCCTGTCCTGTTAGGAGAATGTTATTTGGCCCAGACCAAAACCACATGAGTGGCAGGGACAACTGAGTTCTAGTGCGAAAGAGTGTTCCCTGGCAATGTTGAAATTACTCATACAGATGTATCTTCAGGGAGCCCAAGCTTACAAATGCCTGTTGAGGAGTTCCTAGTAAAGGCACAGTCTTCCCTCTTCTCTGTGGATGCTTTTGTGGGTTGTTTCATTCAATTGGGTTTTTCTTTTTCTCCCTTACTCACTCTTAAAATGGTTTATTTTTTGTTCTGTTGCAGATTCTGACCCCTTATTTTGTAAGGTCTCTATGATGCTTTCCATCAAATCTCCCTAATTCATTAGGACTAGGAGTGACAGCATGCTGTTCCTTCAGCCCACATATGGACAGCATCAGATGGACAACATCCTCTGTAATACCATCTGCCAGTAGAGAAGCTGAACCTTTAGCTGCCAATCCTGGCTCTTTGCCCAAATTAAATAATGACATGTAGACTGACCACCATGGTTTCTGTGAATCAACCGCTAAGAGGGAGGCAGGAAAGATTAGCTTATTTTATTTTTACAGACTTTGTACTGTACAAAATTTTATATACCTTAACATCCAGTTTTTGTAGTCCTTTTCCATAAACTAAGGCCAGTTTTTATACAGCCCTTACTAGTTGCATCCTTACTGGGACATTGGGCTGTTCATCACAGACGCTGTCTTATGGCTTTGGTTTTATGGGGCACCTAGTAAACTGTCACTGTGTTTGCAGAATATATTGCATTTGAGCATGATATGAAATAGTGGAATTTTTATTCGTTTCAGCCAAAAGTCTCCAACCATTCCTCCTCTATAGCTTTAAGCACAGCAGAATCAGGTAGTCAAACATTGCAATGGCATGTTATTTCATGTAAGGGTTTTTTTTTTCCCCTGATTTCAAAAACTAAAAATCCACTGTCAGCACTGGGAATTGATCAAACCATAACATTTGTGTGTGACACCCTAATAGATGCTGTAATGCCATTAGCCTGGCTTACAACATGGCAGCTAGACAGGCATGTTAGCTGCATCCTTTTACATGCAGACCTTGCTGTTAAATCGTGTTTGGCTAATCTTCCCTTAGGGGAAATTGGATTTCAGCCCCTCTCCCAACCTCAAACCCCACTGTAAGATATAAAATTGGTTTTTAGAAGTCTCTTTTTCTCTGAGGAACTTTAATTGGCACAAGGTAGTTGCTCCTATAGAGAGACTATCGATTAGCATTTTTATTTTGCTATACATTAAAGTGCACCACTTTCAGAAGTGTTTCATGAGCTATCAAGGCAATAAAACTCACAATAAAAGGCCAGAATGGGGACTGACTTGGCTCACTTACTCCTGCTCATCTCGTTGGGTTTATTTTTTTGTTTTTAAAACTGGCAAATGGCTGAAGCTGCTTTTCATCAGCCTTCTCACCATTCCTTGAGTGAAACCCAAGCCGGACATGGGAGTCGGTATCAAGTGCACAGCCAGATTTGCCTCTGGGGTTGAGGGACCCGGAGTTCAGGTACCTTTGTCCAGTGCAGCATGTTCTTCCGTGCCTACCTCAGGGAAAAAAACAGGCACAGTCTGTGATTAGTCCTCCCCTCCTTCCCCAGCTGTGGAGTTGCTGACAGTACTGTGGCACCAAGCCTGAGGAAGTGGGAGAAAGTCAATAGAGAAAATAGATTGAGGAGATTTTTCCCCAAGAAAATATGCATGCATCTTAACATCTCATTTGATTTTTCCAGCATACTTTATTAGACTTCCTAAAAAGTCTTTAATGAATTATTATATCTTTGAAAAGATGTTAAAATGCCTCTTTTCGTCCTCCACACCTATTTTCAGCATGAGTACGTTGGTGACCACTCTCAGCGCTTTGTTCCTTTGGGCTTTCTTTGTTCCCAGAAATTAAATAAGTTACAGTTTTAAATGTGAAAGTCCCTCAAGTTAAGTCTGTCTCATGTCTGTGTCAAACTCAGTTTTCTCTTAGTTAATGGGTTACTGACAGCCTGAAGTCAGGAAGTTATATGTATTCTAGCTGCAGAGCATGTCTTGAATGCCCCATTTTTTCCATTTATCTTTTGTCTCCTACTGCCTGTTGTATACTAAAAGCAAAAATAACACTTGGCCTCTTTCTGTTTGCCATCACCAGTGAAAATAAAATTTAAATATGTAGATGCAAACTTGTTTATTCAAAAAAGCAAATACTCAAGTTGCCAGAGCTTTGTAGCAGTAGAGTACATGAGTACTCAAGAGCAAAAAATGTTGAGTGAAAACAATTTGGTGATCCCAGTTCAATCTCATTACATTACTTATCATCAAAATCCAGGTCTTGGAGGCAAAATAATTTTGACCTAAGACAAAGCATTTGTGTATTTACTCTGTGATTTCTTTTATAGAAGCCGTTGTGAGGGTACATTGCTTTGCCTGGATCTTGTGTTTAATGATACTTTGCATCTATCTATGCCACTGAGACAGATTTAATTTTAAAGTGTTTCAGAAATGCCTTTTCACCAATCAGACATTAGCTGTACGAAATCACCATGAACTACTTTGCTTTCACAGCATGGCTCGGCTTTATCCTCAGTCAATAGACATCTTATCAATCCTTGTTCAAAGACATTCTCTTGCTTCCCCTGGGCTAGTGCTAGTGATAGATAAAAAGTCTGCAAGCTTGGGTTGTGATTTGTTAGTCCCAAGTTATTTGAGGCAAATGGATAATAAACAAATTTTAAAAGTCCACCCAGTTCATTAAAACTTGAAGCAGCCATTTGAAAGTGTGATGGGGTTTCTGAGGGCTCTCAGCTTCACAGCATGGCCCGTGATGATGCATGTGCAAACCAAAATGTAATATAAAGTACACTTCTTTCATCTTCACAAAGAGGTTTTATCATACAGTCTTAAAGACCTTTAGATATTTCTACATCTGAAAGGGAGATCCAACATATCTTGGAATTTCTCAGTATAGATTCAGAACCCCTTCAGTGACTATTCCTTTGAATGTCTGGGTTAACTCTCATTTTTGTTTTCTATTAAAGTTTCTTCTTTTATTACCTTTATACTTACAAAGGTCATTAGAGGATTATCCCTAAACTTTAGAATGTGAGCAATTTCTGACAGCTCCTGCTATTTCCCTTCCTATGGTTAACTTGACTTTTCACTTGAACCAAAAAAATCGTTTTTATCATTGCTTTATCTTGATTCTAAAAATTTCCCTGAAGAACATCTTCAGTTTTCTTTATTGTCAGTGTGACAGTCTTCCACCTCATATCAGACAAATGAAAGGTTTAAATAAGAACAGTTTTTCCTTGTTAAAATTAGAAACATTCTATGTCTTCAAATTACCACTATGGTTTTAGAAGTAGATCCATTGGTACTTCTATAGAAATTAGCTGTTATTAGAAAAATCACTGCGTTTTTCACAGATTGGTCTATGGGTACATGGGAAAAACATAAACAAAGCTTCTTTTTTAATGAACATAAGTAAAAAATGGTCTACAATCAAAATATACTCTGTGAAAAACTAATTGTGATCTCTGTGTGTGCCCAAACAGCTTTCTCTCCCCATCCACTGAGCTTTCAAGACAGCCGTTAGTCTAAAATAAACATCTGTTTCCAACTGGGAAAATTACAAAGAACTTCAGAGAAGGCTGGACCATCTGAGGGTGCTCCAGTATGAGAAGGCAAATGTGACAGCATTTAAAACAGAAAGAGCTTTTCTCTTGTGGGCCAACATGCAAAGGACTGAAGAGAAACGAACATGTATCAGCACCAGTTATGAGCATTTATTGTCGGATTGCAGTGACAGGTAAAGTGCAGGTAAATGATGAAATGTGGTACATCTGCCATCTGGTTTAGCCCATCCATTTCATGAAAATGAAATCCAAGTGTACTGTCATAGAGAGACTGTTCTGCTGCTGCTGCTTTAGTTTGCCATTATTTTGGATGAAAAGCTCTACAGGCAGATCTGTCTGATGTTACCAGTCCTGAATGCCTCTTGTAGAGCCTGGGATAATAATATTCCCCCAACCTGATAAAGGTTCCTGAAGCAGCAGAGTGCCAGAATATTTCCTGACTTAATTTGAAAGAGTTTTGACTGCGGATTCCTCATGCTCCTTGTCCTTCTCCTCCTCCTCCTTCTTCCCTACCATCATTTACTTTGTTAGAAGCCATCATGCCACCTGCTACAAACAGATTTTGAAGACATAGCTCTCAGATTACAGTTTCCATGTCGTTGTTCATCAAAGTCTCCAGAAACAGACTAATGGAGACAACATTCTGGAAGGCCCCAGTCTGTCGGGATACCAGAGGCTCAGGAATGCCAGTGGGATATAAGCAGCTCACAAAGAAGTGATAGGAATTCAGCATATAACACTGGAAATTCAGCTGAGTGAATAAATATACTTCTTTCTGCCAAATTATTTATGGTTCTTGAAACTAAGGGTGCATTTTACTGGAAAAATTATTTTATAAGGCACAGAGCTCTTATAGTCCTACCTAATTGTGCAGGTAATCTCATTTATGATTATGAGAGGTGGAGAGAAAGCCAACAGACAAAAAAGGTTTTATTTTTGTTTAGCTGAAGGAAGCAAGGCATATATGGGTATAAGTCTTAGAAGAAGATGTGCACAAAAATGTATTCATGATTTACAGGAATTATGTATGTAAACTTGATAGTAATGCGTGTGGCAGATGACTAAAGACCTAAGGGGTAGCTTGCATATGCAAAATTATGTACTGATTCTTTGGACTCAGTTTTCACACTATGATGTGACCAGATTAACTGACACCCCTGTGGAATTTATATCCTTAGAGGCAGCTGTAGGGTTTTACTGTTCTGTGATTGTGCGATTCTCTCATCTCTTTAAACAAACATCCTATTTCATCAACCTGTGTTACACATAAAAAGTTAAAGGAGAGTAAAAATAGCTAAATGGAAACAGTGCTCTGATCTGTTCGCCTTGTCATCATGTCTTGTACTGTAGTTAGATCTGATTTTTAGAAAAAAAGTATAAGAAATTCTGCAGAAGGCACTTGTAGGATTTTTCCTAGGCTTATATAGCTTATTGCTTTCATTTGAAATCTCCTTCTATTAATATTTCATAATTTCAGAGTAGAAAGAAATCCTTATGGCAGAAGGATGAGAATAACGGGATTTTCTCTTTGTTTACTTTCTATGCAAGGTAGCTGGAAAGGTAAGTAGGGTTTCTCTGGGAGTAGGGAGGATTTGATTGATTTTTTTATAAAGGTTTTCTGTGTTACTGTCATTTCAGCATATTCACTTTCATCCAAAATCAGTTCATCTTGTATTGAGAACTGAAACAGATTTCTAAGACTTCTGTAAGGTCTGAAACTTACACAAGCAGTTGTCTAACTGTTGTTGTTCCACTGTTTTTTGGTTTGATTAGCCCGTATAAGCCAAAGTTTGCAAAGAGTTCCTGTTCTGAAACACAGTAATTTTTCTCCCAATTTTATTAAATACCTGATGAATAGAGAAGAGAGGATTCTACATGGCCTCATATGTTCTACTGAGGAAATGTGGAACATCTCAGGAGAATTAGGAAAGCCTCACTTTATCAGAGATTTCACAAAAACTGGAAAATGCAACCACAAGACTGTCCCTAGAAATCCATCCTTGCATACTCCCAGACCAACATGTTTTTCTCGGCTGAATGTGTAGTGGTCAATTGTTGCTCCCCCCTTCATTACACTGATATACTGAGTGAAGCATTTGACTTGCTGACTAATAAGTACAAAATGGAATTAATTGCGAGGGTTCCAAGAAACCTTAGTTAAGGAAGAGCAGTGCAGCTTCTTGAAGTTAAGTATCTGCAGAGGAACTATTTTAACCATTGTTTGTGCCATCAGATTTTTAGGTGGCAAACAGTCTGACAGGGCTGGCACTCTGCATGGCCTCACACTTGCTGGCTGGAACATGTCCCTTCCCGCTCAGTCGGCCACTCCTTAGACAAGGAGGCCAAGACACAAAGTTGTGGCTTGCTAAGGTTCACAGAGCAGATCTGTCACACAGCTTTGAATCACAGCACTTGGTCTTGGCAGTCTGCTCCTCTTTTCTGAAATGAGAGTAACACATGCTCACACACACACTCATTTAGATCACAGTCCCTAATGCTGATTACCAACAGGGTTTCAACTTCTCCTCACATTATTCCCACACATGCTCTGTTTTTCCCCCACTTAGGACAGAGGAACTACCATCACAGCTCTGCATCACCCCCTAATAGCTCTGCAGGCATTCAGCTTGGCACGTGGGAGCTCTGCAGGGAATGTATGTTTGTGGAGGATTAGGCACTTGACGTAGGTGGCACTTCATGATTTTACTGACCAAATGACTCAAGCCGCCTTTGCAAACTACTCGTCAGGATCCTGCTGCATTTTTCTGGAGACTGCATTAGGTTGAGTAATCTTGAATGTGGAATGAGTGCTCATTATTCTGTATCTGAAAATGTTTTCTCTGAGGTTTGATATCACAGTTTCTGCTGGTCTGTGATGCTAGTGTATTAATGTTGTTACTATGTGGTTATAGTCTTATTCTAAAATGACAATAAATAAAAAATCTTCAATGTAGAGAATGAGGACAGGACAGACAAGCCTTCCTGCTAAATTACTTTCCATTCCTGTGGTGGTTTCTCTGTGATTGGATTAAAAAAGGTTGTCGGTGTGTGCTCACCCTGTCCCTTGGCTAGGTATAAATAAAGGCTTGGCAGGTTCTAGTACAGCATCTTGTTTAACCTCTACAAGTACCAATATTTACTCAGAAATTTAAAACAATGCATTCAGCCTTCCCTTACTGGAGGGCAGCAGGAGTACAAAGTGTCCAGCCATGTCCATGGCATGTCAGCTCTCCCCATGGGCTTTCCCTTTCATTATGTCTTGCTGTCTCCTTTTGTTTAATGTAAGAACTGAATTATGAACTGCTCAGGAATTCCAGACCCATTAGCACAGTCTGCTTTTCAGAGAGCTTTCTTTAAGGTATTCAGTGATTGCTTTCTCTTACATCCCAGACTGGAGCTAGAAATGAAACATGCGCCATTCTGTATTTTCCAGCAGTTGGGTACTGTAATAGCCACACTTACAGATCTGTGGAGCTGTGCCCATGCTTTCATTATGCAAACTCTTTTCTCTGGTTCCTCTAACTTTTGCTGTTGCCGAGAGTGCAATGGATTTAATCGTGTGTGGGTAAAACAACAGAAGAAAAAACTTGGAAATTCTGCATATTTAAAATAAATAGTTTATTAAATTCAAAATAAGAATGATATTGTACTACATTTCCCTCGCATTTTCTAATTTTAAAAAGGGATCAAAATTGTTACAATAGCACGCCAAAAAGGGATCAAAATCCTTCCAAGTGTATGTGAATGGGGTTGTTTTCTAAAAAGTGAGTTTTTACTTAAAGAGAAAAAAAGGTTTGCCTCTGAAAGGGGCTGTATCAGGCAGCCTAGAAAGAAAGTACACAACCTGAGAGAGCCACTGAGTATGCAGCAGCAAAAAAAGAGATTATTGTACTTCTGCATGGTCTAGATATTGAAGGAGACCCTTCTGCCCATTCCTTTGTTCCCTGAATCCCTATAGAGCCATGCGTCCTCTTTTCACTGTGACACTTCTGCAATCCCTTTGAGCTGCTGCGGCTTCCTCCCAGCCTCAGTGTGTCTCATTGCTGCCCTCCAGCCCTGGCACTGCAATTCTCTCTGCTTATGTTCATTTTCTTTTACCCTGACCACTCTCTGTGCCCCCCCTCCCCAGAGAGGCTTAGGCATTAGCACACCAATGCACCAGAGTCAGGCTCTGGGCTGCAGTTAGCAGTTCTGAGCTGGGCTTTAAGGACAGAGATCACAAGGGGCAGCTGGAACAGCAGGGCGTCACACGTAGGACAGCTAATAGGAAAGAACAAAAAAAATGGGTAGATCTAAAATCTCACCTCTTTTGAGGACCTGGATTCCTTTTGGAAACATGGATTCACACTCTCAAGCTCCACATTTAGACCTTTAATTCATGTATGAACAAGTAGAGGGGAGGTGGCAAGGTAGAACAGTCTGTTGGGTAGACACTTTGCTTGAAAACTAGGAAACCCAGACTCAGTCTCCTCCTCTGTGTTAGAGACTCATGTCTCCCACCTCTCAGGAGAGCAGCCAGCCTCATTAGTCTTGGGGTGGATGCTCTTTCTTGATGTTAGATTATTGTGTGTGGCAGTCATGGAGCTAGAGTATCAAGTAGGAAGATCCACTGTATCCCATTAAATCATCTGTGAGGGTGGGAGAGAGCCCTCTTTGGAGCTGTTGGACTTGTTTTGTAGAAAACAGATGTTACAAGGAAGCTGCACCCTTAGGACCTCCCTTGTCGCAGAAGCAGACAGGAAAGTTGCACAGCTGGCAGCAAAGGAGAAAAGCACAGGGCTCGGTTTAAGTGCAGATCACAAGGGATCAAGGCAAGAAACATGTGGGACAGCGTAGGGCTATGGGGAAACAGCAGGCCCTTCGGCCAGGGGCCCTTCCCACTGGCCATCCAGGAACCATGCTTAAGGGTAGATCTAGGCATCCTCATCCAGCTGGTTCCCATTAATGGTTATGACTGTGGTGCCATTTCCCTTTTTTACCCTCACTAACAATCTGACCCCTCAGGGCATGCTGTGCTGTGTGCTGGATGTGTGCTCAGTTAAGTCCCCCTGTCATAAATCCAGCTGGCAGGACCATCTGTGAGGAGTCTGGGTATCACTCTCCTGCTCTTTTATCTGAACTTCTTGGTGATATTCTCAGTATCTGTGCAAAAAAGATTTGATGGAAAGACTAAGGCTATCATTCCTTGAAGATGAGACAGGCTCCTAGGTGACTCTCTGAGATCCTGTCAAACTTACTATTTTAAGGCTGCTGAGATTTACTGTAATTATATATATTTTATAATTAATGTAACATGATATATGAGTGTTAGGGTGTCTAGGGTCTTGTATAAATTAATAGATAACCCAAAGTAATAAATAAAACAAACACATGGGTCTACTCATAAAGAGAACTGCTAAGCAGCACAAGGAGGGCACTGCAGCTTTCAGCAAACACAGTTGGAAGAATAAGATTTTGTGAATTCCTTGAAAAATATTTGGTCATTGGGGTGAGTTAAAACATTCATAGTGATGCCCAACATGACTTGTGGTCTACAGGTCTAAAGGAGACTCTTCTTTTATGTGTGGGCATCACAGCTGAAAATTGGGGAAGCACCTCTGGAGAAGATTTCAGAGGCAGAAAACTGGCACACTGAAGGTTGCCTCAAGCATTGCCTTCTGGAATATATCAGCTGGAAATGAGATCAAAATGTCACATCTCTGTGTGATGGGGTTGTACTTGGGCTGCTTTTGGGTCCTGCCTCCTAATACGGGTCTGGTACAAAGCTCACTGAACAACTGCAGGCAATCTGAGAACAACTATAAATCAGTTTGGGAAATACAGCCTGATCTGCATACTTTCTGCTAAAGGGTTTTTTGTAGTTTAAACTTGTTAAAGTTCAAAATCTGTTAATAATATATAATACACAACCGAGATAAATAAATTAGTAAATTCACAGTATTGTTGCCTTTATTTCACAGAGTGTCAGTGGCGCCCTGGCTACTTCCAAGCTCTGTTTCTAAATCAAATGCATGAAATACATATCCAGCTTTACTGTGGGAAAATATTCACTTCAGATTTTACTGTTGCTGCTGAAGAAACTGTCCTGGTCATACTGGCAAAGCAAAGGGCAAGAAAGTTTTACAGGTGCTGCTAGACCCTTATGAAAACCTGTATGTTCTCCCAAATTAAGACAGAATTAAGGAAGAATCAAAGGGAATTGTAAATACCATAAAAAGCTGGTGTTGGGAAGCTGTGAAAATTAAGATTCGGAAAGGATGGCTACTTCACAGCCATGAGCAAAGGTCCTTCAGCTAGACCTTCTAGCCTAAAGCAAATAGATGCAACTCCAGTGCCTCTAAACAAAAAAAAACCCTAAAAGAGCAAGTAAGCAAAACTATATTTAAATTCAAGGGAAGAGATTTACATGGGAAATGGGGTGTGGAAGCAGAGCACAAGGCTGCAAAAGATCTTTGGTAAGGGTAACAGGAGGAGGAAAAAAATAGATATATCCTCTGAAATCTGCACTGAGTCACCACAGGTCATGTTTTATGGGGATTTTATTGCATGCTTCATATGTACCTTGTAGAATAAAACCATATGCATCTGATTAGATTACTTAGTACTGGGAGTGTAAGGTAAGAGCATAAATTGAATGCAATTATTTTTAAAGGAAATTATATTCCTGCTGCTTTCTGACTGTCTGCTGTCTTCTATCTTTTTCTCTTTTATTGTCTCTTTTATCTTGGTTCTAAGATGGCTCTCACACCGTATCTACCTTGCAATCCCCTAGTTTGTATGAAGGCAGTTCACAGCTCAGTGCACTGCCTGTCTCCCCTGATTGTTTACAACTGGTTTATTAACCAGGCTTTGTCTTGGACTATCTGTGCTTCATCGGGAGGGAGTGGGAGAGCACAGTTGCTCATTTTGCATTAAGGATGTGTGCTGATGTGGAAACATCCACCCATACCCCTCAGTGGAGATATCTGTGTTAAAATGAAACCAACTTTTATAGGAAAAAAATTAATTTATTACCAATGCAAGGTTATTACTTGGACCATATAACCCAGTGTAAGTATATGATATTGCCTCCACCTAAGAGTCCTGTATTCCTGATTAAAATTTGCCAGAGGGGAGTATATGGCTTGCAACCACTTTTCTGCCCCGTTTTCAATTTCACCTGCTACAATATTCCATTTGAACTCCTTCTTAGAATTTTCCAGCTGAAGTGAAATATTTGACTTTCTCATTGGGCTTCAATTTTGGGGTGAGAGGGCAGGGGCTTGAGAAATTTCTTCCTTTTCCCTGCTGCCTCCCTATTCCTTCCCCTAGAAATATGTTGCCATAAGTGCCTTTGGCAAAATAGTGATTAGCTATAATGAAGATCTGTCTGAGAGAGATTACTGCCTTTATGAGGTGGCATTTTTCAATGTGACTGTGCCTGCACCTTCCAGGCAGTTTGCTTTCTCTGGACACAATTGTATTTATTTTGTTCTATAGTTTTAAGTACCTAGGCTAGGCTAGGTTGATTTATTCATATTATTTAAGTAGACGTAACACATAATATATTGAATCTCATATTCTGTCATGATATATTATCATCCTTGCTATCTACAATAATGGATCCATGTGTAACTATCCACTTGATCCCTAGATTCCCAAGAAGACATTGCAGCAAGATTGAAAAGCTGTTAAGAGGTGTATCTAGTCTAGTAATTTTTGGATCTCCCCTGGCTCCAGACATGTTTCCTTGGGTAAGATTCATCTCACCTCACTTCAGGCAGTCTACGGGGTGGATGTTAACATTTGATGTATTTTACTGAGGCTCTTTTTCCCATCAGTGGAGCTCTAGATGAAAGCATTAAGGGAGTTTGTCACAATTTGTCTGATCCACAAAATGTGAACTGTACATGGCTCCTTTGATTTTGTTGACTACATCTCCTCTGTCTGTTGAGAGCCCAGCTTGAGATACCTACACCAAATCAGATGAGCCCCAGCCTATATGCTCCACTAAAATCTTGGCCTTTAACTCTACAGATGTAGAGTACCATCGGTTCAAGACACTTGTACTCAAAAAGAGTGATTTGCTACTGCCTTGATTTTGCTGCTGTGAGCAACAAAATCATCTCACCTGCCTTTTCAGTTATCATGTTCAACATGTGTGCCTCCTTCTTTTCAATCTGGTTGAATTCACAGTCTTGCTGCTTTTTCTGCCCTTCCATGATACAGGCTTTGCAGGTCATTCTCACAGCCTGAGCTCTTTTCCCATCTCCCTTCACCTTATATCTTAGCCACTAAAGTTTCATATTCTTTGACTTGGACGTGGCCAGCCTTGTTCCTTTCAGAGCTTTCACAAAGCTAACTGGAAAGACTGTAGATTTACCATTAGGTTGCCCAACTTGATGAATCTCTCTGTTGCCCTCACTAATTTTGCTTCGTCAAATATATCACCTGCATTCTCAATAAAGGTCCTTAAAAGTCTGTGTCTTTCCTATCTACCAGTTTGTGGTCACTGAAGAAGATACTGTGCTCAGACATTGTATGTCAGACACCATCTCTTTTGCTTTCAACCCAGTACTGTCTTTTCCCATGCTGCTTCTTGCACCAGGAAACTAAACACCACTAAGAGTACCGCACAGTTGTCCTGCCAATTCATCTGGAAATCTCTCCTCCTTCGTGTTTAGCAGAGGCTCACAGGCAGCTCTATGTTTATACTTAGAAACAAGCTGCATTCCCATAGAGACCTCCATGGCTAACACACACATCCTTTGGGTTGCCTGTTCCCTTGGAAGAGTCTCATCATAAGCGCTTCTGCCCTCGAGCCAGGCAGCCTTTTGGCCAAGGGGTCCTTATCTACACTTCAGTTTTAACTGAAGCTCTGTAGGACTCTGTTACAAGGTTGGTGTTCATGTTTCCTGTTGCTTGAACAAACTTTATTCTGACTTGCATTGCCCTTCTCAGTGCTCACCCATTCATTTTCTGAAGCAGCTCTTCCCTCCCACACACACTGCAAAAAATAAGGAGAAAAAATTTACTTTTTCTTTTAAAACACGGCAACATGCAGGATTGATCACTTCTTCACCTCTTGAGAGTATCGCTTTGTTAACATCATTTTCAATAGAAGTCTTTATCTGTGCTTTTACAGGTCTAGCCTTTTGAACCCTCAGCAGTATGTTCTTGGACTTTGTGATTTTAACCAGGTCCATTATTATCTAAATACTTGGGGAAGCAGGCAGGGGAGGGAAGAGAGAATGACAAGTGACTTCTTAAAGTGCTGTTCTCCGTAGCTCTTTACAGTATACATTAGGAACAGCAGGGAGAAGAGCTTTCATGGTAGATCTGAGCCTGTTAAAAAAAGAAGCTATGGTGCATAGTCTCAAAAAAAAAAGGGGGGGGGGGATTGGTTCATATCTGTCACCATCGGGCTTGGCATTTCATGTTTGCATAGGGTAATCCTGTTGTGCACAGTCTAGACAGAGTGGTGTCAAGTTTGCCCCTGCTGCTTTACAGTCGTGCTGGCTATAGTTTGCTCATGAACAAAATCTCTTTAGGTGTTTTGGGATGCACAAGGCTTAAGATCTTTAAATGCTGCTCTCTAGAGTGTGTGTTCCCATTAATGGGCCCATAAAGATCCCCTTATTTATTATTGTTTAATTATATGCAACCTGTTGCTCCAAAATAGCTGCACATAATTGCTGTTTATTTCTGGGCTGGCTTCTCTGTACATGTATTGAAAACATACATTTTGGGTTTAGTGAATCCTGTGTTACTGATTGTTCAAAGTGACTTTATTTTCCGTTGTCTTTTCTCTAAATGTTCTTTTGATATTTAGAGCGTTAGTGATGATATTATTACATTGCTGTTAGCTATTGAATGAATGATTGCTGTTGTATTCTGAATGTGCTGATGCTGAAAATCTGTGATATAAATAAACTTCCTCTGGTAACATCATTATAATAGCACAAGCAGCAGAAATTTATGGAAAGAACAGATTAAATGCTTAGACTTAAATTCTTCAGTGTGCAACTCCGCTTAAACTGCTGTGTCTGAATTTTGGGTTGCTGAATCAGGTGGAAAAAATCAAACTGACACATCGCTTGTCTGTGCATTTTTACTATGATATATTATGTTACTAAAAGAAAAAGCTCAAAACCTACGATTGGTAATCCTGGCTAAAACTTGGAACATAAATTATTAAGATCTGTAGTTTCTTTTCTAAGTGGCCTGGGACTTAATGCATATATCACAGCAAAGAAATGTAACATCAATATGTACTTATGCATTATAACATGAGACGTTTTTATGTACGTAATAAAGCTTTCACTATGTAACTGTTTATCTAAGCAACCATTAGGAAGGTTGAGAAATTCACACAGTTAATCATATTTATTTAGCTAATTAACAGCTAATAGCATTAATCATAAAATGCATGAATATTTAAAAACTAATTTATTATTGAATATGAAACTTATTTTCAAACTTGCTTTCCAAACTATATTTTGTTTATTTATATTGATAAAATCTCCCAAGATACTCAATCTCAGTATGTCACAAACTCATCCCCTAAATTGAAAATGCAGGATGCAAAGTACTACACCAGGAATTTACTAAAGATCCACACACCTCCACTAACCATCTCCAATTACATTGTGTAATCACTCCTAGGCTAGGGAAATGAGACTCCCAAAGTCAGGGGTGCTTATCTCTGGATTGCTACAGTCACCTACACCTTCCATGGAGCCTCAGGATTTCCCAGAAATGGGTTGAAAAGCAATATTATAATTATGCAGTAAGACTGGTGCACTGGTCCCCAACCTTTGCTGCCCCTTGGCAGCAATACTGAGCAAATAATATTGTACAGTGGGATCATAATTTCTCCCTGTCAGCTTTAAGTGTTAACTCCTTAACTCCCTGTGGCTCAGAGCAATGCTGTCCTTTAACAACCTGCGGGGAATTAGTGAAAAAGCTGCAGACATCACCAACATCTGTGTTTCTAATTCAGTATGTTTGTTCTCTTCTTTTCAATAACTTTTTTATTACAAGTTTAATAGTGCCCAGTGAGATTCACTAATAAATGAATGAGTGTTCATTTCCTGCATAGGTTTAGTCAAATTTGCCCTATTATCTCCCAAGTCCAGACTAAGAGTAATAGAGTGACAAGTCTCATAGAAAATTGAGGAGAGGGAGATGTGTCTCTCTGGGGAAAGAACAGGAAGACGTGCATAAAGGCAAAATTAAAGTATAAAATTGAAAAATAAAATAAACTGGCATTTTACCTGTATTTTTCAAGTGTTTATTTGTAAGCACTTTTAAATTAATTGAAGTAAATTAACTTGGCGGGTATGCGAAAGATGAAATTATAACCATTCACAGAAGGCATTACAGCAGCACATTAGCCAGTGCCATGGGGATGGCTGTGTAGGAGGCATTTTCATAACAAATTCTTTTTTTTCTTAAGTTATTTATAATTGTTTCAGGAGAAAACTACCTCCCTTCAGGGCTTTGTAAGAGTGGGTGCTTGCTTACTTTATAGTGGTGCATTTTCAAATGTGCCGTGTTCCCTATGGCCATTTTAGAGTTACCATACTGTGGTACAACAGGTTTAGACCAAATGATTTTTTTCCAAATGATGTTGGTCTGGTTTGGGGTTCATTTTCAATGAGCCAAGCATTAGTTTATTACAGAAAGGAAAGCTTTCAGTCAGTAATTGAACTCCAAACTGACTTGGACCTTAATCCTGCAATGATTTATGCAGATATTTAATGTGTCCATAGAGCAGCCAGTAGGCATGGAGTCTGTGCTTTATGGGACTGCCTTCCTTTGGAATTGGGAGATCTGCTGATGACAGTAACTTGAAATGCTCACTTAAAGTGGGCTGCAAAGCACACAATTAAACACATGTTTGAGTCTCATCATCCTGGGAGACTGTTTCCAAATATCCAGAAATTACCTGGGTTTAAATCTCATATAAATGCTCTTAAAGATGAAAAAATTCAGTGTAAAAATAATGAAACTGTATATTTGTATGCACACTTACAATTCAGTATTGGATCATTTCATTCAAATTCTGAACATAAGTTACATTTCTCTTTTACGCACAAAAAAGGAAACTGCAGTTCAGCCATATTATGATGTAAGTTTATACTATACTAATACTAATTACACACAATTTGTGTGCTCAAAATGGTCATTTTAGCTTACAAGTATTTGCACATTTAAACTAATGTATAAGATCATATAGATAAAGCCTATAAAAATATACATTATTGTAGTCCAGTTGGTTTATAAAAATTATGAGATTCTTTTAAAAGTATATGTGCCTTTGTAAACTTATCTGCTTACCTAGTTAAATAGAGAATAACATCCTTTTCTGTGTTTTTGTGGTGAGGGAGTGAGAAGAGGAAAGGGATTGGTTTTCATCTGTCCTATAGAACACTGTAAAGAGTTTTTAAAGGAGAAATTTTAAATTATATAGAAAGGTTATAATTTTCTGTGAAGTCATATGGAACTCAACACAAAGTGCTGATGACTGATTTTCATGTAAATTCCTCATCTTGATGTAATTCACATGGCATCAGCACTGATAAGTAATCAGACCTTTCTGATAAAACCTAAAGCACTGAAGAATAAATGAATGCCATACATTTAACTCTTGACTGTAAAGCCATAGTCTAACCTTGGTGCCATAGTCTAACCTTGGTTTCAATTGTATACTCTGTAAAATATACCAGAAACCTGGAAACCAGGGTGGCTGCAGTAAAGATGAGCCTGGCAGTAGCTCACAGTGCTGTAGAGTACAGGATTGCTGCTGTGAGGTACGACCGACTGCAGCCACCCCAGACTGACTTTAAGCCTGCTTAGCTCCTGCCTGGCACACTGACCTCAGCCATGAGGCAGAGGTGTGTTTAATACATAATTAAAGTTATGCATGCGAGTAAGCTTATGGACACCCTGCTCACTGAGAGCTGAGGATTCTTTGTTCAGATCCCAAATGAATTTTGTTTGTGTGTGTATCAGTGTTCTCTGCTAGCCAGGGACAAAGACATATTAATACTTATTCAGTCTTTTGTAATATCCTTTGCAATCTTCAAATTAAGGTTCCATGTAAGTATATTGTAGTGTTGTCGGTTGTTCGTGTTATTAATCCTGAAATAATAAAATGTGTATTAGATAGAATCAGGGCAGCTCAACAGTATATTGCAGGCTATAAGCTTTCATTAACAGCTACAAGAAATTTTTTGTTAACTCAATGTGTGTAGAGACAGGGAGGGGGAGAGCTGGAAGGAATGTGATTTGGGTTTGATAAAGAGAGGATAAAACAGAAGTAGGATTTGGATTCTGGACAGCTCTGGCTGCTCTTCAGCATTTTCCATCAGTTGTCTTCTGGCAATACATCGTGTTGCTTGCTCAAACATAATAATGGTCCTTTATAATGGTCTTTTAAACATGTGTTTCATGGGCCAGGTAGGCTAATGTGCAAGAGCTTTTTATTTTTACTTTTTTTTTAATTGCCCTCAGCAAATAGGTGCATGCACAGTGCTACAGAATGTAGCAGCTTTGGAGGTTTTGTTCCACTGTGATTAAGGAATAGTTTATCTATAACCAGAGCAGATCTCAGTCACCAAGAGATTGCAGTGGCCAAAAGGGGTATTTAATCATCTGGCTAGGATCAGATCTGGAAAGAAAGGCCATTGTTACAGCTGCAATCTGACTGCTGAGGAGAAGCAGCCAGAAGTGAACTGTCCGCTCCTACTTCGTCCATCTGCTCCCTCCTTTCTCCATTTTTCTAAATATTTGTTTTGTGACACTTGAATTATGATCAGCAGAAGCACTTGATAGAAGCTCTTTGTTCTGGCAGGTGTGGTGGGTCCTGTGGTTTCAGCACTCCTCTGTCTGGGAATAGTGGGAGAAGCACTACAGAAACAAGAGCGAGATGATAACGTACACTTGGAAGGACAGGCATGCGTTTATTTCCCAAATGCTTTTGGCTGGAGTGGCACGTGAAAGCCCATTTCACGTGTTGATAAGCAGTGCCTGGTGCTTTCATATTCCTCAAAGGCATCTGATGCTGCTGAAGCATCATGACAACTTGGCTGTCTTTGGAATCAGAAGGTTCGGCATCTCTTGGGCATGCTGCATCTGCTGGTTCATTTGGCAAGAGAAGCAGTGGTTCATAGTAATGTCTTCCACCTCTCAAGTTAAGCAGAAGAATATATTAATTGTAGTTATGTGTTGTCATCTGTACACTCGGGAAACAATTAGGGAAAACCTTCCTAATTTGCCGTGCAAGCTGTGCCTAGGGTGTTCAGTAATAAACGAGCAAAACACTGACTTTGGTGCTTGGATGTATTGGAACCTTGCATGACTGCTAACCTAAAAATGAAGCAATTCTTTCTCTCCTTCCTTAAGTCTGATCTTAACACTTTATTTTCAGTTTTCTGAATTTCAGGTTTCTGAAGTATCCCCCAAGTAGCATTGTTATGTGGCTTAATAGAGGCTTTTGTGTGGGATTATATACATTTGAGAAAAGGAATCAGCGGATTCTCATAAATGAATAGGGCTGCATTTCTTTAGCAACATTTCTCCTTGATCTACATGTTTCATTTTTTGTGACCAGATTACAAAGGGAGATTGAGTCAAACAAGTGGCCATTGCTAGACAAGGGAACAGCATGTTGTTAGGGCAGGAAGGTGGAAGCTCTGTATCTTGTGCTTTGGTTTGGCCCAAAGGAAGACAGTGTCAGCCCCGGGTGCAGTGCAGAGCAGCACATGAGTGCCCTGGAGTGTGCAGTTAAGATGAGTTGAGCTCTGCCAGTTTAAGCAATCAATCAAACCACTCTTCCTTCCCCATCAGTTAATGCAATGAATGAGATTCATAATGTACCATGAAATGAGAAGCTTTTCTATGGAGGTTTAAAAACAGAAATGTGACTGCTTAGATAAATGCTATACAATTGCCTTCAGTTCCAAATCATATACTATCAACTTCAATTAGGTTGAAAACTATAATAAGATTTGACTTTTGCATCTAGGCAGTGTCTTAAATTGGGGTGTTGGTCATAGGTAAATACAATCTGACCACTGAGACGTGGAAGAAACAGTAGGAGACTACACCAAGACATTGCCGCTAATGACAGCTCCTAAAGCTGCAAGGCTGTACTACCAGCATTCCTGTAAATCAACTCCTCTATCTTATTTTAGGCATTAGAAATTCTGTTATCACACTGTTGTGGTTAAAACTCCCATTGCAAATGGCAATTGCATGTTGTAGGATGTCTCAGGTGCCCCATCCATGGTGCTGATGGTGCTTTAGTGCTAATGGCAATATAATATTTGTCAGTAATATGCAGTGGCTTATCTAAGCCTATCATTATAGTAGCCATATGCTTACTGAGAAAGTGCAGTGCCTATTTCACAGAAAGTTAAAAAAAAAATTGACATCATGGTATATAGGGAGATTCCATAGTGAAAAAGTTGTCTGATGGCTTAGACTTATTTTTCCTGTCAAGTTTAAATTGTCAACACTCCTTGTAATAATAAAACTCTTTGCATGGAGAGGACTGTAATTTAATTTACTACTGTGAATATTGATTCCTGGATAGTACATTCTTTATCCTGCTGATGACCTAGATCCTTGGTTCCCTAAGGGTTTTGAATAATAACAAAATGGTCTGGATTACATAAGAGACTTGATGGAGATTAGTTACTTTGTCTGCTGACATTTTAGTTTTATTCATTTAATTTCTTCCTCATGTTCTGTGTCTTGCTTTGTAAGCTGGAAACCATTGTCAGTGCCTTGGTGTTGATGAGCACTGAGTGTTTTAAACATCATTCTTCCCAGTCCTGTCAAAAGTTATGTTCAAAGTAAACCAGAAAAGGCCACATTCACTTGAGACGTGATTTCATTCCTCATGAACTGAAATAATCCTCATAGAGATGATTTATTCCAAGTCTTTATACTGGGAGGATGGTTGCCATGTGCTCCTGACAGAATTCCTCTACAGCAGTCATCATGGTGAAGGGTTGCATCTTCTATTGAAACAGTGGGGAGTATTCCCACAATGCAGGGAAAACTGATGGAATTCCCCTTGGAATCCACAAAATCCTCCATTTCCAACTCCTGTTGTTACAAGAAAGGATAAGAGCTGCAAAAGTTATATGAGATTCTTGAAAAGAATAGGGACAGGTGGGAAACAAGGCCGGTGGAAGGAGAGAGAGAATGGGAGTGGGGGAGAAAAGGTGGGAAGGGTCTATCAGTTGCTTTTTCAATCCCCATTTGAGGGTACAAATTGATCAAATATTCAGGTTTTTGAAGGCTCTGTAGCTGTAGGGGCCAGTAATCAATCAGGGTATTGGGAGCCTAAGAGAATTATCAGGTCTCTCTAAATTCCCCATCTACCCATGGGAATGTGGCAGAATTCTATGTGGAAAACCCTGAACAAAGCACAACAAAGTAGCACAGTTTCAGCATAAAGCAGGGGTTACTTCAGCAGGTTTTTTTGCTGTATTTCCTTTGCCCAGTTATTTTGAGCCACTCTAAGGCGATTAGAGCGGCTCATTACCGACACTGAGGAGCTGAGAAGGCAAGTTGTGTTGCCTTTTGAGAAAACTGTCACTATCTCTGCGTGAGCTCAGATGGAATTGAATAAAAGTCTGTTTTGTGCTCAGAGTAGCGAGCGAGCCCTCTTTTTGCTTTTGGTGGCTGGGGGTTAATACATTGAGCTGGGGGATCTAAAGCCTGTTTGCTCCGTCTTGCAGCTGTCTGCTCTGTGAGCTCTACTGCAACAGGAGATACTGTGTATGTACATTAAAGACTTTTTTCCCTGTCCTCTAAGCATTTCAGCGCTGCCCACCAAAGAAGCCTTTGCCTAATTTAGTGACTGTTTTCTCCCTGAAACACTTTCCAGTCAAGGACCTGATTAAGTAATACTTTAAGCTTACAAAAATCTTTCCACCACCGTTATTAGAAAGAAGTAGGAGAATGTAATTGCCTGGACAGGATTTGTGATAGGCACGTTTATTAGCATAGATTATTTTGTATCTATAATGGATACATAAAATTGCTTTTATATAAAAATAGAATTCTAAAAATGTTGTTAAGTCCCTGGAAGTTATGTTTTAATATTATCTGAGATGAGACAAAAAATCTGACAGTACAACCATGTATCTGTTATGGACGTAGAGGGAGAAAATTACTGACTGTGGGAAGTGCTAAACCCTCTAAACCCATCTCTGTCTGGCACCACAACTGAAATAAGAGAAAGATGTTCTTGAAATAATTCAAAGATATTTTTGTTGAAAATCAAATTTTCAAGTTTTAATAACAGCCTTTTCGGTCAGAAGGTTGTGTGGTTTATGCACCACACACAAACCCGGTTTGTGTACCAGAAAAACCAGGATACTTGGCCACAGGTTCAGTTTCCAAGTAGATAATTACCACAAGTATTCTTAGGAATATTATAGACATTTAGGAAATGGTATAATGAAATCTGGAAGGAAATTCAGGATGGAACAGCCTGGTTCTTACTCATAACCTCAGCCATTTGAAGCAGACACAGATTTTATTTCATTCAACGCAGTCACTGCTGTTCCTTATATATCTCCCACACTTCATGTTGCACAGTATGTTCCTACTGCATAATCTTCAGGCATAGAGAGAGAAAAACTAATAGTTTTTGTATAGGTGTGGTTTCTTAATTAAGCATTGCATTTTAAATCATCAAATATATTTAAATTCAGTTGTGAAAATAGTCTGTGCTATTATTAGGACTCAGAATCTAGGTCAGCCTCTCAGAAGATTCTGGATTGGGGGCATGTCAGCATGGGCAAAAGCATTAGCCATTCAAGCTGCATGTGAATATGCAGAGCTTCATATGAATTTTTATTATATAAAAGAAAAGGGTTAAGGAAAAAGCCAGAAGGGTTTGGTGGAGAAAAAAAAAATCTGCACTTGGAAGTAACAGGATTTTGCAATTTAACGCATGTGTTAATGGCAAAATGAGTCCTTAAAAGTATTCTTTTCTACAATACTTCATGGCTACTGGTTAATAAGACTACTCTGATTTCAATAGTTGCCTTAATTTAAAATGCTACCTTGGTTTTCACAGGAATGGCTCTTATTCCATGAATAAATTATTACTTTGTCACTGTTTTTGTCAGCACTATTAACTGTGGAATATATTCTGGCTGGTCATTTTAAGTGTCTTTCTTATCAGTATTGTGCCTGGCATTCATTATCCTCTTATCTCTCTTCCATTTCTCTCAGTAGAGAGGTAATGGATTGATTACTTTCACTGCTATATTGGTCAGGATGTACAACAAATTCTCTTCAGCTCTACAGCTCATTCATCATGGATATCCTTTAATCCCCCATCCCTGAGTTTAAACGTTTCATTCTCTTCATATATATTGGATATTATTAGCAAAGACTAGAATCCAAGCAGTGCATCTTTTATCACTCCTTTACTGTAAAACATAGTCACTGAAAATGTCTGTGTGGGGGGCTCTCTCTGTTATACTGCTCAGGGCGTGTTTCAGTGCCACAGAACCACTAATTCAGCCACATTTGCATTTTCTGAAATACTGAATTCTGTGTTGCAACTGGAGAATTACTGAAAATAAAAAACCACAAAAAGGGATCTTTGTGGTGTGGTACTCCCCGCTGTGCTGCATATTCCTATGGGCAGTAACCACATCTCTGCTAAATGGGTTCATATTTTTAATTTTTAAATGACATTTGAAAATAAAGACCGTTTTCTTGTAAAAATTGTGTGCTGTACATTGTACATTCATACTCAGTGGAAAACTCTGAGTGGGCGTCACAGGGTTTCCTCACTGTTAAAAGTGGAGAACAGAGAGTAGGAGTGCTTGCCTTGGATTTTCTAAGAAACTTGTTTAACTGTTGTTGCAGCAGAGTCCAGAAGGCATCAACATTTTCCTTGGAAGGATCAAGACAGTAGAAGAACAATAGGACAAACTGAAACTAAAAGTATACATAAAGACTCTTCTAGAGGTAGGGAAAGAAGTTGTTCCTTCCTGAGGTATATGAAGGGCGCACAAAGTCTCTGTACTACAAGGGAAGTTCCCCAGAATGTAGCCATGTGTAAGAGGTAGCTCTGTATCACTAACTGCTCCTCTGGGAGGTACATTTGCTGTTCTTGTCACTGGCACTGTTCCTGATACGGATGCTTATCAATTTGGTCTGCACCCCAGGCACTGGCATGAGGTTGTATCAGCACCTCCTGTGCAGAAGGGGCTTAACCCACACTTTTTTGAAGGCATTGGCTTCATCTTGGGAACAGACAAATCTTGACTCCAGAACAAAGAGAGAAAAGAAATATTCTAAATCTTCCCCAAAAGTATTAGTCAAATATGCAGAAAGGCAGCAGTCACTACAAACTATCAAATTCTGAGAAGCAAACCTCAAAATCACTGATAGTCCTGTGGCTCAGTCTCTGTTACAGTCAAACCCTTCCCGAGTCTCTTGCTGATGAAGGCTTCTTGCAGTACAGTAAGTTTCACAAATGGCCTCTCCAATGCTCTTCCCTCATATCCATGGTCTTGTCTCACTCTCCTCATCAAAAAATATTAAAATCTTCTCAGAATTATCACAGATGAGTTGAGGCTGATAGAGAGCAGGGGAGAAATTAAAAAACTGATAGCTATATGGTGACATGGGAGAGCAGCAAGTCCGTTCAAAGAGGGTGGTGGTATTCATGCATTTGTTTTTAAACAGAAGAGACATGATATCAATAAATTAGAATGATGAGTCATCTGAAATGCTGACAATATTCAAGTTATAACAGCTGTGATGCCTCTGGATGGAGAAGAAGCAGGGAAGAAGATCTAGGATGTGATTCTAAGGACCTGTATTTGAGCATGTATCTTACAATGTAATAACAGACTGCAGAAAATAGACCAAACACAACCGATCAGTGTTCAAAGATGTAAAGAGATGGAAATGTTTTGGTTTTTTTTTAATTTAAAGCACAAATAGTAAAGCACCGAAGCATTTCCAATAGTGTGTCTGCCCAAAATAAACCATAGAACCACTGCTTATTTTCTCTTGAGAAAAGGGAGAGAGTACTTGCTTATGATGGCAACACACTTCCTAACATGAGGTTTTGCAAGAAAAATATATCATGTCAAGATACTTTAGAGCCATCCTGCCTCCTCAATTAAAATAAAAGAAAACAACCTGCTTATCATTATACCTATGTTCAATCTCTCAGGAGACAGTCCAGAAGGAAGATTGTATCACTTCAGCTGGGTACTGAAATCTCTGTAAGCAGTCCCTTACCTCTTTGACATCTCCTCTTAGATGTCCTGTCAGAGTCTCTGCCTCTGACATCTCTTTTCCATGTCTTTTGTATTTGCTTTAAATGGAACATGCCAAAAATTAAGTTCTCATCCTTCCCTATGTCCCTTTTATTGTTATCAACAGTGCTATTATCATCTCCGTCTCTCAGCAGTCAGCATGTTCATAGTTACAGTTCTGAATGTTTTACTTGCCAGAATTTGTCTGGTTGGATCAACAAGGTTTTTGTCACTGCTCTAGAAGTAATTAGGAAGGACAGATTTCTCAGCAAGAGAGAGGCATGCAAGCTGATCTAGACCCGTGTTAGGATCCATGAAGGTTACTGCTTAAAGGGATAAGATTTTTAGTAGGGCAGTAGAGTCCAACAGAGGGGAAAAAATACTTCTCTCTGTGCTGTTTTAATTTGCACTGAAACTATTAATAGCCCAGGCTTTTCTCATTTCCTGTATTTTTCCTAGTGTGTTGTCCCTTTATGCTTCTGCTCCCACCAGATTGAAAGAAAGAGTTATTTGTTGTCTTTAGAAATGTCATTTGTCCTGTATCACAGTATTTGATTTCCTGGCACCTTTTGCTCAGTTCCTTGGTTCACAGTGGGGATAATATTGTGTCTCAGTGACCCCATCATATTATAGTACAACACTGAAATTCTTTCAGGTATGCAGGAGAGGGAGAACTGCTAAGGATTCGATGTTGCACTCTCCTACAAAGAGCACTCTCTGTTTCAGTCCATCATTTATTTAATATTTGACAGCCTCCAAAAGGAAAGGAGGGTTATCCATGCACTTAAATGCATCCTGGAAAGATGAGATTCAGCCTGTATTACTATCAGACAATCTGCAGATCCACCTCATTTGACTAATTTCTGCTAATATTTTAATAATTTCAAAAACAACCCTTGCAGAAATCCTACTTCAGCCTGTCCTGTCTTTGAACGCAGGCTCTAGTATTCAGCCAGGAATCAATCATTCATTATCTTTAGAGAAGGTTTCTCCCTGACTTTTCTCCTCTGGCCCTGGGACTGGGCTGATGCCATACTGTTTGAGTTTGAGCAGGGAGTTGGGACTGAGGGCAGAAAGGTTGGTGTCCAGGGAGCTGCAGCCTCAAAAGCGAAATTCCCAGTGAGTTTTTGGGTGCTCCATTCTCATGTAGTGCTGATTCACACACTTTCTATGTTACACTGGAGCTTGTGTCCACCTAAGTCCTCAGGCAACTTGAATCTTGTCCTTGGCTATGACATTTCTGCTTGTCCTGGCTGAACTCAGGTATCCTGTTTCTTTTATCTGTACCAAGATCGCTTGAAGCTCAGCTGCCATTCTCTATTTCATATCTGGAGGGCACCAACCAATGAGATATTTCCAGCTGACTAGTGCAAAATAAGGTTCTTTTCTGCTTTTTGAGAGTCAGAAGCTTCTAAATTATCACTTTTCCGAACTGCTACCTCTGCCATGGAATACCTCTGTGACCTTACTTTATTTTAATAATTGCATCAAAGACATATTCAAATAGCTGTGGTAGATTTGTCATCAGGACCCCACAGTGCTGTTCTTAATAAAATAAGATGATTATTGAGAGACTAAGTATTTTTCTTCTATATAACTCCTGTGCACTGATTTGAGGATTTTCATAATTTTACATGTTTCTGCTTTTGAGTTCTTGTGAGTGAGATGAGCTTAATTACTAAAACCAAATAGGAATATAGCGTAATTTCAGATGTTTAATAGCTGAAGAAATAATAACCCAATTTCATTGAAGATACACAATTTTCAAGAAAGTACCTTAAAATATAAAATTTCTTTATCGACATTTATATTAAAATATGGTACTTAATTTCTGTTTGTTTCAATTTCTATTAGAAATGCTAATTCAAATAAATTTGAGCTGAGAAAACAGTTTTGAAAACCAGCAGTTAAAAAGAGATCCAGAACCATCACTGAATAGGATATGAGAGAATTAATGCCATCCTTCTTTAAGCAGGTCAAAAATGAAAGCCTGAATGAGTATTAGCACCATTCTTTAAAAACATGCAATACAATATTCATTAAGTTTTGATCAAATGTTTTACAAATGGAGGATGATTCAGATCTTTTTTATAAACTGATTTTATTGTAGGAGAATTTTACTATTAGATGATTTGTCTTGCTAGGAAAATACTCTCCTCTTATTACATTCAGATTAAACTGAGACTTAGTTGAGGAGTTTTTGAGATTTTGGTTTTTGGTTTTCTAGAGCTATCCAGGATAGCTTTCCTCCTGGTTTGATGGGAACAAATGCTATATTGTGTTTGCCATGGGAAGTTTGAGAAGGCTATTATCAAACTCTGAAAAAAAAGATCCTGATCTTCTGCTTTATAATAACTTTTTAATACACTATCAGAAAGATGCAAAAGATCTGCCTGGAGACTGACATTTAGCTATTGTGCTCTTTTAAATTAAATGACAGCTCATACAGGCATTCCAGGGCTAGGTGTAGAATCCTGTTATTTAAACATTGTCAAAGCTTGGGTTTAATTAACTCTAATTCAGTGTAGTTTCCCCATCCTTGCATATTCTTTCTGTCTTTCTTTCAGTCCCTCTCTGTCTTTTCTTTCTGCTGGCCTTGAAAGGCTTCGGAGCACCTGTCAGGGTTACAGTGGGATTTCAAATGCCTTCATGCCAGTTACTGGGTGGAAAGGAAAATTATGTCCTGGCAGGGTAGCAGCAAAGCATTTCATTGTCAGCTGGGAGATTCAGGTTGCAGCGTAAAGCTGGAGTGCTAAGTCCCAAGCCGGCTGGGGCTCTTAGTGTTCCAAATGATGTATGGGTGGTTTCTGAGGCAAACAGAGCCACCCTGCTTTGCCAATCAAAAATGTGGAGGACTCATTTGGACTTTCAGAGCCAGAGTGAACAGGTCATTTGTCAACTTCACCATCAGAAGAGGTGGTAGAAGTTGCCCTGTGCCTTTCCTAGAAGTCACAGAATCATAGAATGGTTTGGGTTGGAAGGGACCTTAAAGATCATCTCCTTCCAACCCCCTGCCATGGTCAGGGAACCTCTGCTAGACCAGGTTGCTCAAACCTTGGACACTTCCAGGGATGGGGTGTCAACAACCTCCCTGGACAACCTGGGCCAGTAAATAGTTTTACCAATTTCACCAGCCTTCACAGTAAATAATTTCCTCCTAATATCCAATCTAAATCTACTGTCTTTCATCTTAAAGTCATTTTACTTGTCCTGAATGTCACAGGAAGGGCTGTGGTGCCAGCACGGTCTGCAGCTCTGAGATAACAACATATTGAGGATCACAGCCCAACTGTGACAGAGATGAGTAGCAGCTCTTAAGAAAATCAGCCAGTAGCATATGTGAGGGGATGGAAAAGCCATCAAGGAGTGGGATGGCACAAACATATAAGGAGGTGAAAGTCTTGAGTTGCCTTTCGTTTGGTGCTCATTCAGATTATTATTTGTTGGCAGAAGTAGCTCAGACTGAAGACAACCATTCCTGAATGCTTCTAAAGAAATAAATGGCCTTCTATGCATACCTAGCTCTCGCTCTCCTTGAAATGCTACTGCAGTTCCTTGGTCTCTGTGGATATATGAATTATTAGTCTATTTCTCCAGTGTGATTTTGGATGACAAATATTCTTAGGCCCTGAATGGCAATTTTGTAATGAAAGTTACACTAGAATAGGCAAGGAACCCAACAGTACCCATTAAGGATTGCTTTTATGTAACCACCATTCAAAAGCAGTCATCCAGCCTTTGGGTGATAACAGTTTTCCACCTCAGTTATGCCCATTTCAACAGCTTAGTTGTCTAAAATAAACCCTAAATTTCCTCCTCTTTCTGTTTGAATCCCATTTCCCTCTTTGCATTCAGTTCACATTCTTTTTCTTGCAGAGCTTTCAGAGCTTTTATGGCTTCAGAAGCCTCTTCAATTTCTCCCGGTGACATCCCAAATAGTGAAAAGTCACCTTCTGATTTTCCCCAGACCAGGAGACCTCTTTTTGTCCTAAACAGGTGCCAGCATGTGCATGGTGTCCTTCATGCCAGTGGCTCCTGTCCTGGGTGCTCCCCAGCCACTGGGAGCAATGGGGGCAGCCCTCAGCAATCTCTGCGTTTCAGTAGATGAGTGTCAACCCAGCTGGATCAAAGGAGTGTAAAAATGTGGACAGCTAATCAAAGCTCATCAGCTCCCCTTCCTTTATAGCTAGCAGTGAGAGATGGACAATCCTGGGGGAAACCCAGCTGTGCTGAAACAGATGTCCAAGGAAGCAAGAAGACTCCCCCACTGGAGCTGCCTGTTTCTGTCTGCGGAAGGAGCCTAGAGAGCAAAATTAAGGCCAAATGCCTTTTACACAGCTAAATGTAGATTTGATAAATTTCATCCCAAAATATGTACCCTCTGTAAAAATACGCATGTTTATCACAATTCAACTTTAATAAGCAGTATTTTGAGGAGGGCTCTCCTGTCTTCTCTCTGAGGGACTGGTGAGGAAAGCAGTCACATCCTCAGCCGTCTGTTGCAATGCTAACAGAGGTGGACTGAAACAACTGTCAAAGCTGACACATCAAAGATCTTTCTAGCTTTTCACAGCCTTGAGAAAAAACAACCTGGAAGATGTTTTCCTTAATTTTTTTCCAGATTTTCAAGAATAGCCCCCTTCTCATGTAAAAAAAAGAAAAAATATTTTAATAAAGATAATGCCATTACTTTTCCACCACTCAAGGGCCAGTGTGATTCTTCTTATTAAAAATATTGGTCCACATGAGATACCATTAATACTGGAAAATAACACAGACTTAACAATATATGTTGCCAGTGCTAGTATAGTGTATATGTGAAGTTATAAACTTGAAAATGGGTGTACAAAATACACCCATTTTGAAATTGATAAAAGGCAAAAGGTGCGTTACTTTCTAGTCCAGAAGAAATGAATAGGCATGTATAGAACATCATTCTCCTTTGCTGGCTTTTAAGGCAAAGAAGGCAATTTGAGATGTAGTCTTGCTTTAGTGCCATTTTGATTCCTCCCACAGTAATGTCAATGCCTTCTGAGTGTGTGTGGATGTATACATAATGTCTCTATAAAAGAAACTTCCTTCAGTTCCGGTTAAAAATGTTTTGTTGTGTTGCTACTATTCACGCAAACTCTGAATTTTCTACAGCTTCATGAAAAAACTATATTTAAGGTTTATTGGAGAAGTTTCCACCCAACCCATCATGTGTGGTGCTTGACTTGAGGTGCCAGAAAGGTGACGCAGTGCAGTTGAGTTCAAGGACACTGAACATAATGGGTCAAACTGTGCTGTACTGTGCCATGAGGCCTTTGTTGTTACAATTCCTACTGCAGGCTAGTTACCCCTGTGATCTTTTGGGAATGCTGGAAGTCATTCCCAGGGGGATGAGTTGTAAGCTCAAGCACAGCCCCGCCAGAGCAGCCTGAGTTCAGCCCTGAGCTAGCAATGCCCACACACCACCACACTGTGTTGGGCTGTGGTTCTGGCATGCCCTTGGCTCCTTTGGAAGTCCAGTGTGGCTGCCCTGCACTCCCTTCCAAGGTCTGGAGGTACCCCATGATGTGATACAGGTCTGTAGGGTACCCCATGAGGTGATACAGGCACGAGCTCCTGGGCTGAGTACCTTGTGCATCACATCATTCACAGTATGAACCACATCCATCTTGGAGGAGGTGAGGGGGAAGTTTGTTTTGTGAACTCAGTGCTTTGATTAATCTATTCAAATGTTAACATGCCTGGTGAGGTAGACCAAAATATCCTCTGAATTTATAAATATTCATATACTAGCATCTGCCACATCTGCATAGTTATAACTCCGTTTTCATGGGAGGAAAAGCATCTCTTTGAGGAAGGTCCAAAGTAGCAGAGGGTTTCTCTTGTCATACCTGTCACTTAGCAAGTTGTGTAACTTTTAAAGGTCTTTTACACTTGCATTATTTTAGAGTTTGCCTGGTCTCCAGGATTTAACTCCAGAATAACTGCTATTAATGTTCCTCGATCACTTTTACTATGCATATGTGATGTATTACATGTTTTTTACAATATAAAACAGCTTATTTGATCATTTGCAGGCTGATTTCTGCCACTGGCACAGTGCTGAAACAGCCATGCTTTGCATTTAATAGAGTCAGATTTTCCTTATAGTCTTGACCACTACATTTGGCACTTAAAAACATGCCTTCCATTTTTCTGTGGCTTGGCTCAAGCCCTCAAAACTCCATGTCCTTTCTTTTTCTTTTTTTTTTTTTTTTTTTTTTTTTTTTT
>VZTN01016826.1:378155-389473 GCA_013400515.1 Erpornis zantholeuca
TTTTTTTTTTTAATTTTATTTTCTTGCTTTACAGTTTTACTTTATTTATGGTTATTCTGCTCCAATACGTCTTTTCACTAGGTTTAATACTGTCTTTGCTTATCTGAATTTTGCCTCTAAGTCTACCTGGCCTTCTTCTTCGAAGAAAGAATAAGAAAATAACCCAAAAACATAATCAGCAGCCTTGTTTGTCAGTAGATTTCATACAAGTCTACAGCAGCTGGCTTGCTAGTCATTAAAAAAAGTTACTTAAAGTTCTGCATACTGGAAATCCTCGTTGCTTCCTAATTCTTTGGCATAGGGAAGGCATTGTTTCGGACCACCACGAAGTAAGTGGGTGCACAACAACCATATTCTCTTTTTGCTTTCAAAAAGAACTGGAAAACATTTTCATTGTAAAGATTGTTTCTCAAGTAGATTCAATCTGAGGCATTTATTGAATGTCTTTTTTTCCTTCCAGAAGCTCTATTCAATACTGCACAGTTGTTTTTAAGGAATTATATTAATTTTTCTCATTTATAGAATGAATACTAAGGACCAAAAAAGAATGGCTTGGGCTGTTTCTTGGGTCCATCAACTACAGAGGAAGAAAAACATAGAAATAACTAGAGTTTGCACTTCCAAACTTCTAAAGTTCTGAACTTTGACTTCTTTTACTTAAACCAGTATTAAAGATTGGTGTGAAAATTATGTAAAATTTGTGTGATTAAGACAAGAATGGTATAGTCCTCTACAAAAGGGGATGTCTTGCTTTTTTGTGAAGTTGTCATTGCAGACTATTCCCTGGAGAACAAGCAGAGATTTGAATGGCTGTTTTATGGAGTAGGTTCTTATCTTCCTGCTCTATCTTTTTAACCTTTGACATTACTTTGGTTAGTCAAAAGCAGTTTGACACTATTATTTCAAGAGAAATCATTGTTTGTCTTTATGAAAAATTACAGATAGGCTAAATTTTCAAGAGCTGTTAAGTCCCAGGCTCAGAAGTTATTTAGGCATTTTGAAAAAAAATTAATTACATTTTCTGGGGTTTTGTTGGGTTTTTTTCATTTCTTAGAGTTCTTACAGACAAGGACCCCAGAGCTGCTGCTTCACCTTCAGTTTTATTTTACATTTACAGCATTATGAATCTTTAAAAATAAGTTGCAGCCTACCCAAATTATACTTCAGTTGAGCAATTTGGTGTCCTTAGGAATGCACTGAATTATCTTAATCACACTCTCAATAACATATTACTACCTTTAAAAACCATTGCTAGGAGAAAATCACAAGTATATTAGAAGGAGCTGAAGAATAAAAGTGTAAAAGTTAAAGGAAAAAAGGAAGACTAAAAGCGAAGACATAAGTTAAGCTGACTAGAAAATTAACACTAAAAATCAGGAAATCAAGAAACTGTTTCTTTTGGTGGTATTGCAAGTGTGTGTCTCTATAAGTGTAATTATTATACTGTGCAGCCATGGGGACCTAATTGTGCTCTCAGCTGAACAGGTGTGTTGGTTAGAGCTGGGAAATACTCAGTGTCACTTAAAAGGGCTTTGTGTCAGTTTAACTCCATGAGTCACCACACAGCCACACAGATAAAGCAAGCTCTGATTATGGCTAAGTAGATACCGCCTGATGGAGTATTGACAGCGTCTTCAGTGAAATAAATTGTCCTTGAAACTATTTTTTCCTGTAAAATGCCATTTCAATCAGTTTTTTCCAAACCATACTAATTAGAAAAGTCATTTAACCATCATTAACAAGGTACATATTTCCAGAATCTGTTATGAGAGATGATGTTGTTTCAAAATGTATTTTATATTTGTTATCCAGTTTAATGAAATTGAAATAGCAAGTTGATATGATAGTTCATTAAGATGTAAAATGGTCAAATACACTATTTTCATTTTAGAATGTCATGCTTTTAATTATGTTGTTGCTATTTAGTACCATAAAAACGTCCTATTTTCTAGGTCAATGTTTCATATTTGTGTTATGATTAAAACAGTTTGACATTTTGAATAAAAATACACTAATTCGTTGTATTAATTAAAAATAACGACCTAGAAAAACGTTTCCAAACTAACCTAAAGACGTCAGCACAGTGAGATGTGACAGTTGTGCCATATTGTCACTATTAATGACATTTTCTACAGCCAAGTAAAAATGTACATAAATTTTTTTTAAAAAAGGAAATTAAGAACTATTTTCATTTTTAATACTCTGTCCATGAAATCTTTAGTCCACTGAAAGGGTCACAGGTACTTGGAAAGACAAAACCAGCTTTTGAACTATTGACATTTCATGTGAAACATAAAGGGCACCTTTTGCACAGGTAGATGTTTGTTCTTCTTCAATACATTTTGGCCTTCTGCTGTCAGAGCGGAGAGGGCAAATACACGAGAGGTGAAATCACAAAGCCCTTGAAGTTTAGCCATAATTTTTAATGAGTTTGTTTCCAGGGTTGTTAATTTGTACATATGAACTGTTATTGCCATATACTTAATTAAAAGTACCACCATTTTCATTATGTGTGTGTGTTGTGTGTGTGTGTGTGTGTGTGTGTGTGTGTGAAAATTTATGGTTTGGAGACAGACATGAGCAAAAATGAATGAAATTATAATAATTACCTCTCCTGAAACTGGTTCAGACACACAGCACATACTGATTAGAGATCTTACCAGATTCTACTGTGTGTCACAGGGCAAAATATCATTGAAGACAAAGTAAATGATCACTAACTGTTTTGTTCCTGAGGAATGCAAAATAAAAATCCAAAGGTCACTGACAATAAATGGTGATCATTTCATTTCCAGTTCTGTACGTTCCCTTTTGGAGCTTTCATCACTGAGTTTAAGGCTGCCCTTTGTGAGGACCTCAGAGGTTGACCTCCTCTAACTGGGTTCTAAGTCCTGGTTTTGTGTGTCACAGATCAGTGAAGTAGCTTATCGATGAACATACATCATTTCCTATCCAGAATCTTCTATCCAAATTAAATCCTGTTACTTTCTGTTTGCCTAAAGCTGTAACATGTCCTCTCTCCAGAATCCTCATGGGTTCAACAGTTTTCAAAGATACTTCCCAACCCACCATTTCTTACATTTCTTGCATTTCACTGTCTTTAATGCCCAGATTCAAAAGTGGAAACAGTTAATGCTTTCCTGTGTATTTTCAAATCAGCGCAAGTGGCTTTATGGACCCCTGCAAACCTGCAAATTACTGTTGAGCAGCTCTTGTTTTAGATATTTCGGTCATTAGCAAGAGAAGCTGCAAGTACCTTAAATTAAAATAGATCCTTGATTTCCCACTAGGACATCCATAGAAGAAATTCACTTCAGTTCTTTTGTGAAACTTTACAACTTTTGTCTTCCCAGTGCGGGCTGGAGCCCTGGTGAGGCTGTCATTTGAACTGGAGCTGTGTTGCAGCCTCTTTTGTTCTCTGCTCGCCTCAGATGCCGGCTCGCTGCCTGGCGTGCCGGAGCGAGCGGGATGACTTGTGGTGACAGCTGTAAAGTTACGGATGGGAGCAGAGAGAGGAAAAAAGCCCTTGTTCACTTAGGTGGGGTTTTATATCACTCTGTTGCCATAACTACACAGAAGGAGAAAAACATGCTTCTTTCATGCTTGTCTAGATTCAAAATTGCCTGTTGTCATCCTTTCATAGGTTCAGCACCTTTGCGGGTTGGTTGTAGTAGCATTTTCGGATTATGAAATGATGGCGAAATTTGTATATTGCCTTCACAGTTGAAATTTTGACTTAATCACCGTGTTTTCTGTTAAAAAGTGAGTTAAAACAAAGGTGTTCCTTTGTTTTTGTTAGTATTTGAAATGTTTTAGCCAAGTCTTATCAACTGTCTTCATTATGTGAAAGCCATTCAGCTCTCAAATAGTCTTTGTAAGCTTGCTTAATTCTTAGAGAGCCCATAAATTTTAATACTCATTATATAAATCTTTGTCCTCTAATCTCAACAGACTTCTTAAAAGTGTCTCTCTTTTTTTTTTTTTGGGGGGGGTTTTTTTGGGGTTTTTTTTTTTGTTTAATTCTGATTTTGGTAAGGCAGCTACTTAAGCACATCCTGATAACTTAACTCTATGAATAGAAACAACATTTGCAGTTAAATGGTTTCTTACATTATCAGCTAGTTATGACTCATATTCTCTTGCCATACTGTACAAACCCCCTGCTCAGGCAACATGGATACTAGGAAGTGACTTGACTAGGATTTATACAAAAATACTTAATAATAATAGAATACTTTCCAAAAAGTTTTCTTAAGAATAAAGCTTTAAAAATCAAGGTTATACCCTATTACAGAGAAACATGAGTTAGGCAGAAATAAGAAGGAAGTTTTGCAAAATGTTTCCTAAACAGCTACAACTGTTAGACTTTGAAAACTTTACACTGCTTAAAAATGTAGGAAAAAATCCCAAACTATTATGAAGTCTTTCACATCTTCAGGACTGATAGAATCTAGAGATTTTAAAGTATTGTAAGTGGGAAGATATTCTAAGGAAATCTTGACACAAATTACGGCTTTTTTAACATAAAATACCATGTTCTTAAAGCTCAAGGGGCCTAAAAAATAGCTTATTTATCATTTTTCCCAAACCTCTAGTAGTTTATGATTCTTAGGTAAGTTAACAGCTCTGTATTTAGCTACTACAATAACTTCTGTAGTCATGAATAGTCATTATTGCAGCCCCCCACACCTGCTGAAGCTACAAAGCAGGGAACCAGTTGCTTAAGTGGAGTTGTTGGGTTGCAGAATACCCCAGGGAGGGCCTAGATTTGACAGAGAGCTTTTCTTTTCTTTTCTTTTCTTTTTTCTTTTCTTTTCTTTTCTTTTCTTTTCTTTTCTTTTCTTTTCTTTTCTTTTCTTTTCTTTTCTTTTCTTTTCTTTTCTTTTCTTTTCTTTTCTTTCCTTTCCTTTCCTTTCCTTTCCTTTCCTTTCCTTTCCTTTCCTTTCCTTTCCTTTCCTTTCCTTTTCCTTTCCTTTCCTTTCCTTTTTTTGTTTTTTTCAGTATTTGATTACACTTATCTGTTCTGATAGTGTAATGAATCAGTAAGACTCACTGTGGGGACACAGTCCATACCAAATAAACAGTTCTTTATGATATGAAATGTCCGCTGGACCAAGAAATGCTGTCACAACCATTTAACCCAGTGCATAACACATGCCTGGTACTAAACCGTCCATGGAGTGTACAGGCCTAAATACTGAGATTTAACACTTTGTTATTTATAGATGATGTATAATATCTTCTGCAAGGGTGAGATTTCAGTGCCCAAGATTTGAGATGGTTTTATCTGCTTTCATTAGGCATCATGTATGGAGTCTGTGAATGGTAGAAAATATGTGCATTACCACTGGACAGTAAAAATGAATTTATTTCAAGTACTTGTGTTGATTACACTTACATACATTTTATGAAATAACCTAAGCCCTGCCCCTGTTGAAGCTGGGCTGCACTGCTTTGTTTACAATGGGCAGAGGAGCATCCTCGTTCTTGCTAATTAATGTATGTTAAGTGCTTTGTAGTCTTTGATTGTCAGATGTTACCCCTTAGAGTTGTGCTGTTCAGGGGAGGGTTTTGCTCTAATAGATGCAATTTACTCTGGATACATCACTGATTTATTTTCAGAAACCTGTCTTTTTATATTTTTTCTTATTTTGGAACACAACTGTTTTATTTGTCGGCTGGTGGTGCAGATGTGGTGCAGATGTGCCTGTAGCTGCTGCTAACACACAACTGGCACCAAAACTGGCCAGTGTTTCACTGGTGCTGCCATGTCAGGAGCCTGTTGGTGATCACACTATCAGTTTCACAGATGGGTGCTGCTTGTTCGAAGCCTTTAAAACTCAGAAACGTTTAGCTAATGCCTTGCACTACATAAAGAGATCAAAAAGGTCCAAAAGCTGTCTCCTAGTCTTCTGCTGCAAGAATTAGGATAATGCTAAATCCATCCCAGGCCACGTAGTAGTAAATATTTCAGCCTTCCTGTAAGCGTGGATTGATATTAAGGGCTGCCTGGTGGTAAATAAAAGAATCAGAACTAAATTTCCCTTTGAATGTGGGCTATTCTGCATCTCCAGTGCTCACAGAATTTTTTTTTCCCTTCTCTTTCTGCCTGTCTCTCTCATTTTGTCTCCTAAGAGAAAATTGTTGTCTGCCTGGAAATCAAGTTACAGTGCTAACTGACATAGTGGCATGTTTTATGTGGAAAGGGGACCAGACTGGCAGTTTGCTGGGATCTCCTGGGCTTTGTTTGCCTTGGCCAATATAGAACAGGCTGTAGCCAACTTTGTATTTAATCAGGGGTGAATCCTGAAAAAAAACCCAGGAGATCCTGATATAGGAAGCTACATCTTTATCTCAACATCTCAGTGGGTATTTTTATGCTGGGTCCTTTGGTCTTGCTGCCTGTCCTTACATGGATCACAGTGTGTGTTGGAAAATGAAAGAGATCAAATCGTCAATGTATTCTTTTCTCATTCTTTGCATCCATATATGTAATACAAATGCAGTTCATTTTCAAACCCGGTCACATATGCTCACTGTGCATTTGTAACCCTGTTTGATTATAAATTAGCAGGCATGGAGGATACCATTGAAAACTTTACCTCGTAAATCAAAGCAGCAAAGGCATTCTAGCCCCCAGACTCTCTTTTTTATTATTTTAATGCATAACTGTGGTACCAAAATCTCTCTAAAATTGCATTTAAAGCTATTTTTTTCTAGAGATTAAGGGTGTAGTTAGTCTCTGAATATTATCAGAAAATATGTTGAAATACTTCTGTGGCCTTATACAGGGAAATATCAACTCCATAATGTGTGAAGGCAGCCTTGAGGTACCTCCAAATGTCAGTTCCAGTGATGATAATAGCCTGAAAATTAGTTTCAAAACAGAATGTAGTGACTTCCCTGAGTTTTTACTATATTTAGAAATGTTCCATTTACACATATAGTTGCAGTTGTCTTCCTCAAGTGAGTAATCACCACAGGTGACTTTGTTGACCCTTTCTCATCATAAGGTGAGAAGAATTTGTCTATGTGAACAACAAAAAATTATTTAGCACAACAGGGCATCTCATTGCCAACAATCCTTTGAGTAGAATTATCATATACAGCCACATACATATTGTTCAGCAGGATTTAAAAATATTTTCCAACTCTCCAGCATCTGTTACTGTTTTCTTTAGCAGCACAGGTGTCTTAACAGTGTCAATACGACAAAGATCTAGACAGGTTGGTCTGCACTACAAAGTCCTACTGCCTTGGCTGTATCAGCTTGGAGTATGACAGCTTCACACCTTGCATTTCACATTGCTGTGCTGACAAAACCCAGCAGAAGATGACTCTCATTTCCTTTTGTTCAGGGGCTGGTGTAGCTGTGCCAGCAGTGATACCTCTCCATCAGCATATGCTCCATCTTTACCAGGGTGTGAAGCTGGGTAACACAGGCTCAGGCAGGGCACGGCCACACAGTCTGTATTTCTCAGTTCATTTTATCTGGATTAAGGGCTTAGGAAAGCAAAATACGCAGGAGGTAGCCAAAACCAGTCAAGCATTTTCACGTGCCTTTGGTGTGGTATGGTGTCATGTGGAAACTCTGTAATGAGCAGAGACTGTGAGAGGAGAACCGGGCACACCAGTATCATGCAGACACTATTTTGCACCTCCATCCCAAGCCTTGAGCAGCCTTGGCTCTTTGCAGTACAGTACAGAGCGAGAGTGTTTCACTGTTTGTGTGCCTCCCCCATCTCTCCAATAAAGGATCCTTGCACAGGCCGTCCTGGCTTTCTTACACCCCCTTCTCCTTCTGCTCTTGATAAAGAAGTTCAACTAAAATTGAGATCCAATAAGAAAAAAAAGGTGCAAGTATTTATCTATAAACGATTAGTTCTCACCTTCTGCAAAAAAGAAATTACTGTCTGGTCCCAACTAATTATTTAATCTCCCTTGGTAATCCCTTGGGACAGACAGTACATCCTACCTGTCTAAGCACACAGAACATGTTGGGTTGTGCCTGAGACAAGCTCTGTCTCTATTCTACTGTAGAGACAGTCTAGGTAACTGGATGTATAATTTTCAGGGTCCAGGAAGGAAACTGAAGATCACAGGGTAGTATTGGGTATTAAGAAAAAGTTCTTCCCTCAGAGGGTGGTCAGGCACTGGAACAGGCTTCCCAGGGCTGTAGTCACAGCACCAAGCCTGGCTGAGCTCAAGTGTTCAGACAATGCTCTCCAGCATATGGTGTGATTCTTGGGGCTGTCCTGTGCAGGGTTGGGAGCTGAACTTGATGATCTTTATGGGTCTTTTCCAACTCAGGTTATTCTGTGGTCTGAAACATCCTCATCTGTTAATGAATCTCGCCAGGCTTCACTCATTTCCCTTTTCCTTTAAGGCCGAAAGAGATTAAAAGATCTCTTTCTTATCCTCAGTCCCAAGCAGAAAGCTGTTCTCCAGAGGTGTGTGTTTGTCTTCACACCATATGGAATATGCTGTAGCTGATTTTTGTGTTTGTCAGCTGGGAAATACCTAACCCCTATCCTGAACATCATGGGAGACCCTAAGGGATGGATGATTATTCATCCTGGTCTGGCAAGTCAGGGTGTCTGAAGGAGTGGGAGAACACCATCAGCCATTGCAGTACTGAGTGTGTCTGCTTAACTTCATCAGTCTGGCCTAATGAGGCAGCTCAACTTTGAGTTGTTACCTCTCTGCAGGTGCTTCAAGACACGTATCAACAGCACAATGGGACATTCAGCAGGTTCTTGGGCCACTCTCCAGGCTTGGGGGTTCTCTGTGTGTGGATGTTGTGGTGAGGAGAAGGAAAGACTTACAAAGTGGCAAAAAACCCTGAGTTCTTGTGTGGTTCACATAGGAAGTGTTCACCATGGCAAACTCCTTCCTGTCACTCACAGCTCCAGTTTGACTCTTAGATCTTTTGCCTCATGATTTAGTTTCTTGTATCTACACATGCTCTACCACTATCAAAATAAGCAAGTGTGGGCAGTTCTGGCACTTAATGGTTAAAATTATTATTTTGCATAACTAGAGCATAACCTTGGGAATTAATCTCCATACCTATTAAGGGAAGAAGGTAATGGGATTTTCCTCCTAGTAACTTTTCTTGGCTTTCCCACATTTTCTGTCCCAGTCATGAAAGCATGAGTCTGTGTGAGCAAGCACTGGTCTCTTGCACATTCCTCACAAGAATAATTAGTGATGTTTCATCAATTACCCTTTGCAGTTTCATAAGAGGTTAGTTTTGCCCAGGAAATTTTTTAAAAAGCTGTTTTCAAAAGTCGCTCTTCCATATTTTATGGCTCATTATATTTTAGCTCTTGCTGCCCCGTTTTAAAGCTTTATCTATTCGATTTTAAGTAAAGAGTTCTTTATTAAAAATGGAAAGAAACCTGAGAGCTTCCATTGTGCCAAGGGAATGTGCATTAGAGAGGGTCTTTAAGTATCCAGTCTCCACTGTGCTTAAAATACAGAATAAATAAACTTTGGGAATAAGTTCCTTGTTCATTTTTATTTCTGATCATAAGTAATTTTAAAAAATACTCACTATATAATTTCTTTTCCCTTTACTCAATCTACACTATTACACAGTTGTGCTTGGTCCTGTATTTGATACAAGGCTTGTGGGCTCTTTAGTTTAATTTGTAATTTGTCCATTAATTAAGAGGGAGAAAAGGTGGTGTGGTGGCTGGAACTGGGGACCAAGAATCAAAGCTTCTGAGTTCTTTCTGGCTCTGTTCCTGACCTGAGGAAAGTCACTTACACCTTCTGACCTATATTGTCTCTGGGACTCTCAATATAATTATATTAAATGCCTCCAAGCAATGATACCAAGGCCAATAATGGCACGACAGAAAATGCTGCCATTCACAAGCTCCACAGAGATGTTCAGTTGCAGGTTTCAGGTCAAGTCCCCTTTAGGTTCAGCCACTACATAGCTCATGTAATTTTGGGGTGTCTATTGCGCTGTTCTTCATGAAGAAAGTATTCAACCAGTCTTTCACTGAGAATGACTTAGCATCAGTAGTGATAGAGGAGACAGAAAGGACTGGCTTGGTTTCTCTATTTCCAGTGTGTGTGAGCACCTGAGGCAGCAAGGGGAAATCCCTTGCACTAGGGTAGAAGCACTGACTGTGATTCACTGAGGAGAAGGAATGTCAGTGCTAACCCTGCTGAAACCTGTGCCCTAACTGTCCTTGCACTTCATTTTTACCTGGATCTCTTAAAAAAACAAAAAGTCAAATGAGGAAAAGAAAAGCAAACAAAGAAAATAAAGTACGTTACAACAAAGAAACAAGAGGAATAAATACCCAGTAGGAAATTCCCAGCACATCCCTTTTTGAAGGCTTCAGGAAATTCCATTTGTTGGAGGAAATGCTGAAAATTAGGAGGAGCCCAGAAGAGGGACTAGCAGGAGACAACCGAGGTCATTTTTCACTGCCAGGACTGCACCATGTTGTCTCTTCTTTTACAACTCATCGGCAGGCATTATTACGTGGTGAAAAAATTTGTTTTGCAACTCATCCTGAGTCCTCATAAATCATTAATGCCTGGCTAAGCACAGTGTGAGCATTACAAATACGCTGAGAATGAGGGCCCATTCTGATATAACCTTGTGTCCAATACTAATGCCTGCTAGTTATTTAGTAATACAAAGGAGCCTGAGCGAGGAAGATCGATGAATCAATGCAGTCTCCTGACTTCCTTCTCCTCTCCACCTGCCTCTTCTCTTTCTAGTTCAGGTACTGAGCTGCAAAAATTCAGGACAGTTCATAGTCATCTCTCTGTGGACAGTACTATAACAGTTTACGGGAACAAGGAGGGAATCACAGCTTTCAAATGTCTGTGGGAAAAAGAGGAGTTTCCGTTTCTGGTTAGAACTTGTTTTGATTTCTGGGTTTTTTTAAGCCAGATTGCTGCAGACCTGTTTTCTGGTTTGCATCCTTTAATGAATGCATGCAGCATAAAGCACATTCAAGTGTGTAAAGAGCAGAGATAGAAGCTGTGCCCAGGACTAAGTGTAATTAAAGGGTGCTCAGCAAGTCCAAATAATGAGCCCATTACCTGGGGGAGCTGTCTGGGGACTTAAGATGCTCAAACCAGTACTGGAGGCAGCATGGAGAGCTCAACATTGTGTCTTGTTTTCAGTAATCTTGGCCGGAGTCAGGCATTCAAGGATGGTCTGTACTATCCTGCTTATCCTAAGCTGACTTCCAAAAACCACCAGCTCATTCAACAGTATAACTAAAATCCGTTTCCTCTCCTCTCCTCTCCTCTCCACTCCTCTCCTGTGCTAACGCACAGGATCC
>VZTN01016826.1:389516-479986 GCA_013400515.1 Erpornis zantholeuca
CCATCCGTGCAGTTGCTATTCATAAAGTTGTGCCCTTTGAACACTATAATAATTGATCATGAGCTTTAAAAGAGGGAGATGGAATGAGGTGAGGTGGAGATTGACCCTTTGTGTAAGTGTAATCTTAGACTTGTATGACTTAGTCATGGATGGAGCCCTTGTCCTGAAAGGCTTCTGCAAGGAAGGTTGTAAAGTCACAGATACAAGAGAAATGGAACTTGAATAGGAACTTACAAAGAGTGCAAATGGGGGTGAAGGACAGTGGTTGGGTAAATTTGAAAAGGGGAGAGAGTATCAGAAAGTTTAGAGGGAAAAGTAACAGTCTTTACGACATGAAATGATAGAAAATTGGTGTGAGGAAAATGGTGTTGCTGTAAATGAAAGTGGGGAAATGGACCAAGACAGAAAAAGGAAAAAAACTGTTCATATGTGAAAAGGGACAGAAAAATGCTTCCTCCACAAATATATGCAACTGATAAAGCACCTGGTGCTGTTCCTGTCAAACCAGAGACCTCAGTCACTTTGGTCCTCAGTCAAATGGAACACCCCTTGTGCCCAAACCATCCTTGGTCTTTAGTTAAGGCCCAAAGTCTTCATTGGGCAGTGAGACCTCAGGCATCACACCTCCAGCCAAAGCCTGAGACTTCCCTGCACAGGAGTGAACGTTCAGTTCCCGTTTTAGGTTTTGCTCAAAATGTATCATTGTGCTTTACCTCAGCTGAATTTGTTAAAAATAGTCCCTGCTATAGCACCCACAGGACAGAGTGGTTTATTTTCCCCTATTATAGATCTGACAAAAGCCTGATGTTATTTCCGTGCCCTTTCTAATGATCTTCTTGCTCTCTGGAGAGCACTGACCCATTTCAGCACAGAATAATTAGCCTTTCAGACACTACTGTGTTTCCATTAAATAGACATAAATGTGCAAGGTGACATTTATTTACTTAGGCCTGAAAAATATGCACCACAGATGTTGGGGCTTGGGAGAGCTTCAATTTCTTTTCATGAAACAGTTGTATATTTGCATGCTTTTGTGTCGTTAAACACTAGTGCCTTGCTGAAATTATTCCTGTTGAATTTCCTTGGGGAAGCAGGAGAACACAGGGATTATTTGGGTCTGAGATTCACCATAAGACCCTTTGGCAATGCTTTGGCAGCTCTTGCTCAAGCCTGACAGTAGCTTTGAGCACAGTTAGAGTTACACACCCTTGAGGTCCCTTTTACTTGGTGTAAGGGCTCCATGTGAGGAACTGTTGTTGATTTACAGATCTGTCTGAAGAGGAATGTGTTCAGGGTGTTACACTGAGGAAATGAGAACCTTGACCTATTGCAAACATAAAATAAACCCAAAGTCCTTTAGTATTTAAAATCAGCTTCTGTCATCTTGATCACTGGCTTCTGAACCACCAGGCTATTGCCCAGGTGAAAAGTATATTATTCATCTTGATAGCCACTTTGGTCTGTAAAGTTGGAGGGAAGTCTTAGCCTTAAAAGTCCAGGCAGCATATAAAACATGTAGGTTGCTTAGTAGTTCACATTCCCACATGGAGACATGGCATGCTATCATTTCATTCTGTTAGCACCAATAGGCTCTATAAAAGGAGGCATCACACAAGGTAGGTGCTTTATTGCAGGATGGAAACACTTTCATAGGTTATTTTAATCATTATGATTCTTTCATGATGTGTGAAAGTTGATTGTTGCTGTAAATGAAGCCATTGAAGGCTAAAAAATAAAAATGCTGTGATGGTAAAAATCCTTGGAGTGCAAAAAATGGGAATTGCTGTAAAAGGCAGTAATTTATTCTCTGCATGAGATTGTTTTTTATCATAAGGATGCTTTTAAGCTAATTCTGAAACATATACAATTGTAGTCTGTATAGCTGAGGTATATTGCAAGGTGCATTGATAATTTAGCTAATTTTTTATGCACTGTAATTTATATATTATTTAGAAGTGCTATTTTATTCTGTTAACTGAGAGGCTTAACACATTTTTACTATGTTAAGGATAAGTTATTTTTGCAGGTCTTGTGATTTTATTATTTTGACCCATATCCAATTCATATTGCATCATAATACCATTTTTACTAATATTAATCTAGTATGTTCAAAACTTATTTCCATTTGGACAGAAATTCATTAGCTCTTGATTTTGATTATAACGAATTATTTTAACTTTTCTGTGATAATGCATTTGCTGTGTTTCTTATTTGCTAATGCTGAAATATTTTATTTTCATTTTTAACCCTTCCAAATTCAGGAATTGTTTTTGCTTTTTTTCTGTGTATATATGTTTCAGTTGTTTAGACCTACTGGTTCCTGCTTTTTTCTTTTTCTTTTTTTTTTAATATGTTATGTTCGTAACTTCTGACTGTCTGTGTTGAGCCAATCTTACCAACAAAAGTATCAATTGTTTCCTGTTTCTCTACTTCTTTACAAAAAAAAAGAAAATGAAAAGTAAAAAGTAAAAATAAAAAACTCTTAATGGGAACCCTGGCACTGTCTGTCTTCTCTGTTCTGCAGAAATGTTGAAGGAGTTGAACCAGCAACGCAGAGCGAAAGAGTTTACAGACCTGAAAATTATTGTTGAAGGCAAAGAGTTTGAAGTCCACCAAAATGTTCTAGCTTCCTGCAGCTTGTATTTCAAGGACCTGATTAAAAGGTTTGCCTTCCTTCCAGCTGTGATCTGCTCTGTTCTTTTGTAGGGCGCATTTGTGTCGCTTTTTTTTCCTCCCCTCTCTTGCAGGTTTATGAAGATTGAATCTCCTGTCACAGAGCCAGTAGCCATTCTTTCCACCTCCTCTGAATGTATTTCCAAACTGAGACTCAGATCCATTTGTTACACATCTGACTCGTACAGTGTAATTATTTCTGATGAGTAGAGGCTGGTTTTGGCCGAAGAAAGTGTTCCACCACTGAGAGATCTAAGATTTAAACTCCACTGCTAATGGTGATTCAGTCCACAAATAAAGACTGCTGCTCTCGATGTTTGCAAGGGACTCTGTCACACACGACAAAAGTCTGTGCTTCAGGCTGCAAAAAGCCATCAGCGTTCAGGTGAACGGTGCTGAGACATCGTGCGAATAAAGCATTTGGAGTTTTGTAATCCCTTCACCCTGAAATCTTTGTTACATGCTTTTGTGTGGCTTTTATGGGCAAAGGGATTGATATGTTTATTATTTGGGGACTTGTAAAAGAAGAAAAGACAATTGATTAATTTCTCTAGAAAAGATTGGAAATAAGATGATTTTCTTGTCAAAATGTAGCTCGGTCTGCATGTTGGACTAACAGTAGTTTTTCCATACAAACACTCCAGTTTAGGGTAGGTGCAGTATGTACATTTTCTAAACGTCATGTCTCCACCTTCGCATTTTCCCCCCCTCTGTTTCTAGCTGATTGATTCTAAACAGTGCATGATAATCTTTTTTTTCCATTACATTGATTTTTCAATTTGTATGCTTCGTGTACTTGCATAGGAATAAATTGGTACTCTTGTATTATTAGTAAGTTAGAGTAGCTAGTAGGGAGGAAAAAAAACCAAAAAAACACAAGGATAACTTTCATTTTTCTCTCAATCATCAGCAAATTAATGCAGCTGCTGATTTTGCCTTGCAGTATTTTCCTGAGCAGACTGAGCCTGGACTGTGCTAAAAAAATGGGATTAAAGAACATTTTGCTTGCTTCAAATCCTGTATTTAAATTTTGCCAACTAACACAATAGTGACTGTATTTTATTTCAGGATGGCATATTGGCTGGTATCTCTTTTCAGTGTATTGTGTCCTTTTGCACAAAGCCGCTTCTATAATTATGGATATATATTACATTTCTATGATATAACTGTACTGACTGCCTTATCAATTATTCATAAAAAATATGTTGGCCTAGGAAGCATGTCTTTTCCCCTCTGTAAATCTAATGATTGCTAGCAGTAGCTATGCCAGATCTCTCCTGTCCTTTCTCTTCTGTCTGCTCATTATTATTTAATTGTAAAGGCTACAGTGTATGCTTTTCAGGGTGATAAAGAATAGAGTCTACAGGAAAAGAAAAAATCTTAGAACCAACTTACAGAAATCAAATCACTGACTGTCCAAAGACTGTCATTTGGATTTTGCTGTGAAGACATCTGCTTGTGTGCAGAAGTCACCAGGCAGCATCTATTTCTAGAAGCACACTGACAAATCTTGCTGCTTTATTATTTAGTTATCAAATGCAGATATACTTTAGATTGAGCACTGCTCTGTTATGAACTTAGTTAAAACAATTTTTAAAAAATTAAAACCCTAGATTTTGTGAAAGAAAAAGCCTAGATTTCAGCATGTGTTGTCTTTCAGCTGCCTGCATAAGGCTTGCATGCATTACAAGAAAAGAATAGTGCAAGGTTTAGCCTGTTTGCTAAACCCACCACTTTTTGCCCTCTTTCACATCATCAGCAGCAATAAATATTCCAGAGGTCGATTTGTGTCCACCATCAGGTCCCTCCATCCCAGTTGTCTTCCATATATAACCTCAGTTGCACACATGTAACCTTGATGGAGGCTAATGGAGTTGCACAGGTGTATCCAAGGCAAAAATACCTTTATTACTGATGATGATGCTCAAATAAGAAAAAATTCAGCTTGATGTCAAGTTGAGTTTGCAAAACTGTCAGGTGAGAAAAATAAATATTCACCTGTAAACTGAGCAAATGTGTCTTTGCAAGACAATAAACTCTGGGCTATGGGGTGGAATTTCTAAAGACTTGCTTTTGTAGGATATTTTGCAGTGTAAAGCCTTGTCCTTTCCGAAACCCCATGGAAGTCAAGGGCTCAAGTTGCAAGAGGCACTCAGTTTTTTGTGGGATCATGCCCTTAGTAATACAGAATCATTATAGTTCATAGAGTTAGAGTGTTTATAGATACAATGCATTTAGAATCCTCTATGATATTTGTTAGCAGCTCCTTTGAGACAGCACTTAAAGCTTTATGTGATTTATATTGTACTCCTTGTGTTATTATAGAAATGAAAACAAGAAATGGCAGTTTTTCTTAAAGAATAAAAGAGATCTCTTTATACTAAGTATAATAGAAAGGCCATTTCAATCAGTGCAAGCCAGGGTTAAACCCTAGTGTCATTCCAACCAAAGGCACTGATGTGTCACCAGAAACATCAATAAGAATATCTATTCATGAAGGTGCTATGTACATCTATCGGAACATGCAGAAATAGAATCTTTCAGAGTATTTACTTCAGCTTATTATTTGCCACAGGCTGGTTATTATTAACCTCATATTCTGCCATTGATTCCACTGTGTGTTCAAGTTGTATCTGATGGTAGAATAGCAAGTAGTGTCTCAAAAGAATAAAAGAGAAATGTTCAAAATCAAATAAGATCAATTATTTCCTTCTCAAAACCAAAATACAGATAAAAACCATAATAGGACTAGAGTTATTGCTCATCTTGAGGAAGGCTATTTGATGAGAATTAGTCACAGCAGGGAAGAAAATACGTTGTTTTTATTGCACTGATAAAAGTAGGTTTGATTGTCCAAAACAATTCTAAAGTTATTTACTAAACAAATTTGGTAATGAGAATGCACTTTGAAACCCCTTTAGTTTCTCAGAAAATGGCTAATCCCTTTCTGAGCATTCTGCTCCTCATCCAGAAAATTCTTCATTCCATGTGTTTTATCTTTCAAATACATGACCCCTTTTGTGCTTGGGTTAGTCCAGTCCCGAGCCTGAGCTCAGCACCATACCAGGCACCTGTTTTGGAAACAGATTATCCCCATCAGAAACTGCACAGCACTCAAGCCTAAGCCAGGACTTGGTGTTCATCTCCCTTCCAACATCAACTGACCGTGGAAAAAAATCTCAGCCCTTTTCAGTACAAAATCGTCTGAAAAGGATTGGGTGTATTAGGACCAGCAGGTGTGAAATGTTCCTGATACCTGCTCCACATGACTGTGCCCAGAAGGGAGGAAGGTGAGATTCAGGGGAAGGGTGGGGATCCATACAGGACTACTGCAGTACAGGGCTTCAGGAGAACATGGATGATAAACAGCAGCTGGATTGGGGCTCTGTCCCCTAAAGGCCATGTTATGTATTTTCAGTGCGCTGACAAACCACATTGACTCCAGCCTGCTCAACTTTGCTACTTAGGGAATCAGCCATTTCTAAACAAGTGCTTAATTTATGGTGCAGACAATGAAGAGAAGTACCTTGAAGGCTTCCTGAAGGATCTTTTTCTCCTAATTCAGGTTCCTTTGTGCAGACAGGTCGCCTGGAGCAATGAGAGGTGCTTATTGCTCGCATTAGGTAACCAGCATTTAGGTCCAAGGTTGGCAGCTAAGACAGATTGGGTCTAACCTCACTTTCTCGACTGCTGCTACAGTCTGCAGAGAGAGAGACAGACTTGTCCAAGAAGCAGTTCCTCTCCACAAAATAGGTGTCTAAGAGACAAGGTGAAGGAGGAGGCCATCTCCCTTTACTATAAAAGAGAGGGTGATTTGCATAGATGGCAAACTTACGATGGGTGTTCCATTGCTTCCCTCAGGAGTCCAGCCTAAGCTGGCTGTCTAGACTTCTCTGCAGTTGGGAGGAAAGATGAGAATGTCTGCAGGACAATACATCCCACCTTACGATAAATAGCATGAGTTGCCTTCTGGAAGTGCTCATTTTTCATGACCTGGAGAAAAAGACCAGTCACCAAGCCTGAGTCATAGTTGACTAGAAGGACATGAATGATTTCTTATAGAAACTAGTGTTTTTCTTAATGGCACATACTTATGCTTATATGTGTACACAGAAAAAAAAAGAGACAGATCCAGATCCATCAAAACCATCTCAAACATATGCCTCTTGCAGTGCACAGATTTTCTTTTTTAAAACATTCTTGGTTTGGGGGAGGAAAGAAATGAGCTCTGTTTTTGTATCTGCCCTAGAAGAAATGGTGGAAGGTGGGTGGGTGGGTGTGTGTGTGTGTTCCGGGAGGAAGGAACGAATGGAAAATCTCATGAAGAGCCATCTTTTTTATTCCCAGCTGTATTTGGGATAGACAAATGCAGCTGCTGAATAAATGGAATTTCTGATATTTCCGTAACAAAGAAATGTTTCACCGGAACATTTTAATTTGCTGCTTTCTTCTTCTTAACTCAGAGTACTGGAATCTCTACTAAATATGACATTATTAAAAGGAAGCACTTGACATTAGAGTCTCTTCTTGGCCAAAATGCTTGCTTTTATAAGCAAGCTTTTGCAAGTAGACTTCTCTCTGGTCATTTACTAAAGATACACAAATCTTGTCCCACAAGCTCTATCTTTTCAAGATTAGATTTTAATGATGGTTTCTAATCTTTTAAGTCATCTTGGGTGCCTGATTCCACTGGCACAGAGCAGTAAGTCACATGTACAAAGAGAATCTGTCACAAGAAGCAGTATTTTGGATGCATTGTAATCTGGCAATGCTACATTCATCCTTCTTTTCCTACAAAGCAGAGCAAGGAACTTCATGGCCAAATTGCTTTTCCACAATACCTTGCATTTTTTTCAAGTCTTCAGATTTTTGGTTTGTTTTGTGGTTTGTTTTTTTTTTAGAGTGTGGCTGTATATACTCTCTGAGGGCTTGAAGGCAGGGCAGGACAAGTAAAGCATTTCGGGTGAGAAGACGAAATTCCTCTTGCTTTACACCTACGCAGAAGACGAAGATGTCATTCTGCATTTTACACCATTGTGTGGAAAGGGAGCATTTGGATGCACAACAGAGAAACCTGCCACTATCCATCTCAAACTGCCTGACAAAACTGCAAAAGCATTTAGGTGTCTGGAAAACAGACTGTCTGGTTTCTGTTTACATTCTAAAAAGCCCAAAATGAGAAATAGCAGATGAAAGAAAAATCTACTCTTGGTGACCCCTTCATGTTTTCCTGCTTATTAAGAATCTTGCTTTTAACTCTGTGAGAGGAGCAGGCAGCATTTCCACATCTGCATACTTCAGCTCCATTGTAGAACAGAATGAATGTGGAAACAAGCTATAATATGTAGTTGAAAACAGAGAAATGGGGAGTTAAAGATACAATGTTTGTTTCAGGTGCCAGGAAAGGTACACTGTGCCTAGAGAGAGAGTGCCAGGGGTTTCTGTGAAACCATTTAAACCATGAGAACAGGAGGTCGCCTGGGAGTGTAAAATATCCTTCACCCTTTACTGCCAGGGGACAGGTGTAAATTGTGCTGTGGACAAGCACATTTTTCTCTTAAACGAGGCAGTGATAATTGCTGTGTGTTGGGCACCAGATCTTGGCATAGGACACAGCTCCCTGTTGTCAGTGGCCCATTTCTGTGAGCGCTGCGCTTGCTCTGCCTGCCCAGGCAGCCTTCCACCCGCCCCTCAGAGCTCCCTGCTGGGCTTCAAATTTCGCAGCTGACAGACCTTGGAAAACATGTTTTCATCAAGCAAAAATGTATGGTCTTCTACATAAATGAATGGCAGCTTACAAATATTCAGTGGTGTTCTGCACTGCCACAAAACCCACCGCAGGTGTCTCAGCCTGGCCGTTTCCAGCCCCACAAGCCTTGATGTGGATTAGAAGGGTGAGTGGCTTGGGCTAGATGCCACTCTGAAAGGAGAGGCAGAGCAGTGTGCCCTACTTTGAAGAGAAACCCTGGCAGGGAGGACAGAAAGGCTCCTTTTCAAGCCTGGAGGTGCAGCACAGAAGTTAAGGTGCTGCCCTGTAATGGCACCAAGCAGATCCGTGAACCTCCCACTCCTCAACCACAGATTCTGCAAATCTTACCCAAGAATGACAGACTAATCCACATCTCTTGCTCCAGCTGTACCCATCCACAACCCATGCAGCTGTCATGCAACATCTCATAAAACGCTGGTGCAGGTGGCTTACCTGTACTTATATCTCGCAGCCCTGCCTAGGCTTAACTCTGTTAAAATTTAGGGGTGAAAGGGAACAGTTATCTAACAAGGTGAAGTTCAAGATAAATGAATCAAAAACAACAGAGAAAAAAACTTCCACGGCATAGAAAAAGGAGCCTTGTTCTTGAAAACTGTAATTTCTGGGACAATTCTAAAAGCCAGTCTTGCGCTAAAACAAGGGTAATCAAATCTCCGACTCCAACTTGCTTATAGGTAGCTCCAGGGATCAGTAGTTCACTCCTTTCATTTATATCATCAAGGATTAGCCACTGCTGGATTGGTATAATTAATTTGAATTAATATGACCAGGTTATGATCGTATCTGATCGTGGTGCCCTCTTTTTGCTTGCACAGTGCTGAGCTTAGGTGTCTGAAATACTCAGAACAGTTCTCTGCAGTGTGGGTGGCAGGGACTGATGGGGTGGGAAGAGCCACATGCCTTCTCCTGCCTATACTGTGGCCATAGGTGATACGCTGTCATGCCTTTCACTGATGTCTCTGGATATATAAATACTGTAGAAAAGCACTAGCAACACCCTGTAGCTGAAGTAGAAAGAACCAGCGCCTGACAGAATTAATTCTAATTACTGAAATGCTGATTGGGATCTTTGGGCACTGCCATAATCATAGTACTAGTAATAAATAATAATCGTGGTTATCATTATTTTATTATTGTTTTCCCTCTAGACATTGCAATGATGAGAAAGAGTCTTGGATAGACTACCTAGATAATTACTTGTATAAATTTCACCACATTCCTAAGAAATAGATTTATTAGCTGCATGCCAGCTCTGTGCTAAGCTGGTTTTTGATGGTGTAATAAATATCATTAAAAGAAATCAGATAGGAGTTGGGTAAGGGTTTGAGCTTTAAGTTTGATGAGAATAAATTTTTTATTCTGTCAACTTACTTTTAATCTTCCTTCCTATATAATCCCCCAGAACCTGCTTGCATCTTTTATTTACCTTTAACAAATAGTAGTTCTCGCCCAAGTTATTTTGCCGCTGGATTAGGCTGCCAGAAAAACTTGCAAACAAGTTAGATCCCACACCATTAATAAGTTGGCCCAGTTTTTTCGCCTCTCCACTAGTACCTTGCAAGATGCAGTTTATTCTCAGTCCCTAGAAAAAGTCTAGTTCATGAAACACTGTTCTTCCAAGGGCACTTGCTATTCACTTCTTCATTCACTTGCCAGTCATTTAAGCCAGCATCTTCAAATTCGTCATCTTCTTTCTTAAATCTCAGCAGGGAGCCAGATTTGTGCCTCCGACTGTGATCTCCGACACTGTAGCGTTACAGGCTGTGGCTGATCCCGCCTTTAGAAATGGTCCTGGCTGAGCATTTAGATTGTGTTCCATCAGTGAATGGCATTAAGGGTATATAGGAAACGTGGCTCCTTTGTTTGCTTTATTTTATTCTGGCCATGTTGTTCGTGAACAAAAGCGTTTGCTCTTAATCCTGTTGCTCGTCTTGGTTTGTAATGATCATTTCTGTGATGGTGAATTAGCAGGAGCTGCTGGTGCGTGCCCAAGCTCACAGCCATTAATTTTCCTGATTTTCTTCTGATAGAGCAGGTGCAAACCAGCAGCATTTGACCCTAATAAGTTACACTAGTCTTGCCAGATTTTGTTTGCCTGGAACAAGGAACATTATTTGTATCAACATCCTGATAAAAAGTGGGCAAATGGATTTGTTGGTCAGGTAAATTTTCCTGATGAATTTGCAAGCCTGTGTTTAAACAACGTAATTTATTTAATCTTGTGATTTTACTAGTTCTTTATTGTAATCATACAATAGCACCGTTAACAGTACATGTTTTCTTCTCTCATGAGACAGATGGATAGTGACTGAGGCTCAAAGATAATGTTTATCTACAAGATAGAATAACGAAGGCAGAGATTTGCAAGTTAATACATTTTGAGCTGATAAAACAATTCCAAAGGAGAAGCGATGCTGGGGTGTAATTTTTTTTTGTTTAAATCCTGTTTAATAAAACATTCAGTGCCTTATGACATACGTATTGCAATGATGTTGCTCTATAAATGTCCCTTCCTGTCATCATTTACATGATTGATTACCTTGCAGCTGCATAAACTTGTATAACTCAGTAAATAACCTATTACCTCAGTATGCACATGTTTTTTGGTGCGTGTCGTTGAAATATATGTTGTATGTTTGGGCATCTATGCTTTTATATCTCATGAACACCTAATTACGATAAATCAAGATATTCAGTACGAAATACGACTTTCCATGTAGAGTGCTGTTTCTGGTCTGTACATACCTGAAGGTTGGCTATAATTTATCAAAGTTTCTTTTTTGCTTCTCCCCAGATACATAGACATATGGGTTTTGAACCACTAATGACTTTGAAGACCATAAAAAATCAAATAGTGGACAGTTAAAATGCAGCATCATTGTACTCTCTTCTTTGCCTGGAGTTTCAGGGCTTTAAGGATTAAAGTAAAAAGTTAAAGTTCCACAATAAACAAGATGTTCAGTCTAAATTGTGTCGACTTGAACAGCAGTTTCTAATGAGCACACGGCTAACAGACTCTTAAGCCTTATGAGAAGCTGTCTACCCCAGTCTGGAGTCCTTTCTTTGGTAATCAAAATAATTTGACAGAGATAAAAAGAAGTAGCTTTTCTTCAGTTAAGTGCTTCATCTTACATGAAAATCTTGGATTTCCTGTTTTCTGGAGTCCTAAATAGTGTCCAGGGAACAAAGCAATTTGATTTGATTTTTTATTTTCCTGTCTATCTTGGTAGAAAATATGTTGCTCTCATAATGGGAACACAATTACTGTAGGATAAACATTTATATTCCTAATTATGAAAACAAGCCAGCAGGATCAGCATGTTGAGCTCATAGGGCAAATCCTGGGAGGGCGTTGGGGTGGAGAGGCCAAAAGGCAGCTGGGTGATGGGACAGGCCATTGCTTTGGTCCCTGCAGGGAGGGACCAGCCCCAAAACAGGGGCTTCGGTTTCCTCAGTCCAGAGAGGAGCTGAGATCCTGCCTGCTGCTGGCAATCCTGCAGCCTCCCATCAGCTCAAACACATGCTTTTAGTGAATGAGATTCAGATGCCTGAGTTGTGTGAGACCCTGAGCCATAAACAGTCATGGACAACAATGGTTTTTTTATTACACTACCAAAATGAGTGTGTTTTCCTATTTCTTAGATATAGATTCTGAGTGAAATATGAAGAAAATTGAGGCTATATTATGAAGCTAGCTCTTTGCTCCTGTCTCCTGCTGGGAGAAGCAGGCAGTGACAGTAGGCTCACAGAGAGACCTTGGAGAGGTAAAAGGAAAAAGATATACACCAAGTCCTACTTGTCCAGGGAAAGATCACAAATAACAATTCTAAATGTGTCTTTATTTTAAAAGATAATCATTTCTTTCAGTGCCCTTTTGGAGCACAAAGCTTAAATATACGTCATACTTCTGAGTCTATGGCACGGTGAGTCATATGGCATCTAATGTAAATAGGTGTCACAAACTCTGTCAGTCCTCCTGTTCCCAACCAGGCAGCCTGGGCGGAAGCTGAACCAACTGTTCCTAGGCAGTAATGTACATTTACATAAAATGTTTCACATTTTTCATGTTTATTCCGTGCAGATGGCTCCATTTTGAACATCCAGAATTTGTTTTGACTTTGTGACTGTAGCTTGTAAACAGAGCGTTGGCTGGCATCTGCACCGAGTATAGGTAGCTTTTCGTATTTGATCTAAAATTGAGTGAAGCTGTAGCCAAACCATTAGTCAGTCAAAATAATGTCGCAAGCCAGTTAAAGGCAGCATACCCAAACCATGAGGGAAGGCTGAATGAGAGGCGGCAGCGCTGTCCATAAATTGACAAATTGATGCGCTCGCGGTGTTTCACTTACACAGCTACTTTAGCCAGACTCTAAATGTGGCTTTGCAAATCAAGGCATCTCACTATTAAATGTTTTGAACAGAATCACACAGACATTCTGTTATGGGAATGTGTTGATACAAATAATGCAGGAAAAATGCATAGATACACATCTATTTAAAACTCAAGATGAAGAAAACTTCAGTTGCATCACTATTAAGCATGAAAGCACTATGGCTGATTCTTGTCTCTGTGTATTACATGTTTGGAAATAATTTTCAAGGACAAATGAATACCAAAAAATGTAAATTTCTCTACTTTTTCTTTTGTCAGTTCCACTACTAGATGTTGCAGATGAGGTATTAGGGTTATTTTTCTTGCTATCACATATTTTAACATTTTTGCTCTTTCCTGTATATTAGTTAACAGAAAGGGACACTGATTCCGAATTGTTATTTGAGAGTGTAATCGAGCCATCTTTTGCTTTAGAGGGTTCCCTGTGCCTTTGTCTTCTCTAGTTGAAGCAATTAAGTTGAAGGCTAAGTAGCCAGACTGTGTTCAAAGGCATTGGCTTGATTTTGTTAGACTTAATTATTCCAGACAATGCAGAATATTTTTCAGTAACTCCCCCCTTACCCATTCAGAGTATATCTGTGCTTCCTGCTTATCTGCAGGTTCAGTTCTGCTTGCACATTGCTCAGGTCTATCACCTTGCTAGAGAAATACATGATTTGTAAATCTGAAAGAATTCCCCAACAGCTACCATAAAATTAAGCTATTAAAGAGCTCTTGGAGCTTGTTTAAATGTAGACCTAAACAAATCTCTTTGCTGTTTAGCTCAAGATAAATCTTTTTAAAAGTCCTGTTCTAAATCACTTCCCAATTTTAATGAGTTTATATATCAGCCTTTGCCAGATTTTTACTGTAGCTTTTCTCCAAGATTATAGTCACGATAAAGTAAGGACTAAAATTGTTTATTATATATTATTCTTCAGAAGCAAAACTTTTTCCCCCAGAGGCTGTTGGGAGAGGTATTGATTTTCTGCCACAATGTGAAATGTGTGACCTTTATAATATGAGCAATGATTACAAGGCCAATAAAATGACATCATTCTGTTTAAACTTTAGAGTTCGCCGGGCAAATAGCAGAATGTGCCACATTTAATGATGTCCATGGATGATAAGGGTGTGTTGACTGGCTTCAAGTGAGACTGAAACAAGAAGGAGGCAGGGTCTCAATCCCCAAAACACCTCGTGTTTGTGCCAGGAGCTGGGGAATAGGGGTGTATGTACCAGAACTGTGACTTTTCCCAGCTCTTAAGGCAGGAAGTTGGGGCTTTTCCCTTAACAGACTTCTCTAAATCTCTGCATTTACTGATGTCACCAACAAAACTCCTCCTGTTGTGACACAGGATGAGCTATTTGGGGAACAGCTCTATATATTGCTACAGATCTTCCCAAATCCACTGCATATGCATTTACAGGACTAAATTCTATTCTTGTAATACAGCTTTAGCCACTTCATTGCAGTTCCTCTAGAGGAGCCGAGAGAAGACTCTGTCCCAAATAGGTGAATTACACCTGCATAGGGCATATGATATTCTAATAAGTGTGAAAACAAGGAACACAGAAACCTTTAGTCAGTCTTTGAGGGGAATCAAATTCACTGAAATAATTTCTTAAAGTCTGTGGAATTTCCCTTTTCAGTCATATCAGTCTGTTTCCCCACATTATGTTCTTCTCTTTCTTCGAATGCTTATTTTTGATCCATTAGGACCTGCTTCAGCCAATTCTCTGCCCATTCTCCAGCCTATACCAAGCCAGATCCCTGGTGTAGAATCCAGGGTAGCTCTGATTTCCCTGGCCAGGCTGCATCTAGCCTGTACTCTGTATTTGATCCAGCCAAACGTGGAGCCGAAGGGCTCACTGCTTAGAAAGCACGAGCAAAACAGCACAACACCTTCAAGGCACTGCAGAGGCAGGAATAGGGATAATTTTCTTTCCCATTTCTGGCTCATTGTGTAATATCAATAATCTCTGTAGCTTTGTATTATACTTGCTGTAAGTGGCTCTAGTGATTGATTAAACACCTTAGCTTTTCTTTGGCATTTAATCAATTGCAGCAGCAGTTTATTGCTCGGTGTATTACAAAGTAAAAGAGATTATTACTTAATTATTGTGAAAAATAGCACCTCACAGCTGTTGCTAGCATGGGTATGTGTCTGCACTGACATTGGTGTCACATCATCCTTTCCTTTGTGCCTCCCGGTCCCAGCGCTGGGTGCCATTGTGCGATTCCCAGAGGATCATGTGCGGTCCTTCCCGCAGCCAAAACCAGCACAGTGCAATTAGTGGCGTTAAATAAATAATTGCTTATGGTAGGGCTTCCCACAGTGCAAAGAGCCCAACTCTGTCACTTGCTGAGTACCTCCACATCTCCCTGAAATTTTAGGTGGTGTGTTTATTACCCAGCCCACATGAAAATGAGCTCACTGTCAGGTACAAACTACTTCTGGGAGCAGTTCAGTAAGAATTGCATCAGTACCAAGAGGTATTTTGACAGCCCAGGGTGCAGCACCAGATGTATGTACAACTGGAGATAAATCAGATAGGGGCATATTACTGGGGTGTGAGTGTGTGAAAAGAAAAAACCCAATATTTTGTCACATCCTCTTGAGGATCTAGGCAATGGCAACTCTTCTGTTTTGCCACTGGATGTTTTCTGCCTCAGATGCAGAATTGGATCCATATGCAAGAGTTCAGAAAGAATACTGTGGTGTGATAAAGCATAAGGATTCAGGGTAGCATACATACCTCTGTGCTTGTAGGGGTACAACAGGTGTCATGATGTGCTGTCTTTTTAGCATCGGCAGGTGGAATAGGGCCTAACCCGCTTGTGTTGCCATGCAAAGGGACAGTTCAATATTCAGAAATTTAAAAATGGGGTTTAATTCTCTGGTTTGTTCTTGACTCTCTGTGATCGTAGGCAAGTGATTTTGTTTCATTGCGCCTCAGTTTCCTCCTGTGAATGGGAGTAACCATTGTTCACTACCTTAGAGAAGACTGTGAAATTAGGGACTTTCATCATTGAAGATGAAACCTCTTTAAAGCTTTGATCCTGCAGAAATTCATATTCATTAAAGCTGTGCCCTTCACTTGACCAGGGCTGGTCAATGGAACATCAGTGACAAAGCATCCACTGCAAATTTTAAGCATTTCTCCAAAGAACTTTAGGTGTTGTTGGGGCGGGCAGTTGGGGTGTCATGTGGTTAGAAAACTGAACCTCGTCTGTTGTTTATTTTTCTTCTGTGATGGTAGTAGAGGTCTGACCATCGCCTTTGTAGGCAGCTGTGTGAACCCAAGAGCTTGGTAGCGCTCATGGTAGCTTTGCTCACGCTTCAAGCTGGCGTTGCCTGTGCATAGTGGTGCTTTGGCCAGTCCGTATCTGTCGCGCTGCATCGTGTGCCGGTTTGTGTCACTCGTGTGATGGCTTTTGCAAGTACTCGAGCAGAACTGGAGCGAGCAGACGTTGACTGTCCAGTGGCAGACACAAAGCTCATGTTTTTTTGAGAAGGTGCTGGATGGTCCTAACCATTAAAAGAGTTTATTTTCTTACTCCAACAGATTTCCCCTCCCCTCCTTGATGCTACCAAATTTATCATCACTTTTGTCTTTCAGGTGTAACCTGTCTTTAGTGTTGCAGACACATCAGCCATGCATTAAGAACTGGGCCCTTACTTTAATTCAGTATGACTTTCTTTTTGTCCAATAATTTCCCAAGCACTAATGCACACTTCAAATGCAGGAGATACTTTGATCCCCAAATTGTTCAGCACTTCATGCAGGAAAAACCGTAGGCCACAGTCATGAAACTCCTAGAGGATGGCTGCTGGCTTCCTGTGGCAGAGCTGGTTGTTGTTTTCCCCCCTCTCCCTTCTTTGCTCTAACCATTTTGTCTGTCTAGCTTGTCTTGTATTCAGTTTTCAAAGCAATTGCCATGAAGGGCTTCCTTTTTTTAGTGCCTAAAAGGGAACAATAGATTTTTAGAATAAGCATATATTATATTTTATATGGCGATCTGTATACCACAGATATTGTATTGATCATATCTATAATTTAATATAACATACTGAGAAGTTCAAGCTAAATACAAATTGGTATTTTTTATTACTATTTTTAATGAAAAGGTCTTTAAATGTATCCTTAAGTGCATATGACACCTAAAATTATTCCAGTGCTGGATTCTTGAAAAAGTGGATGACCTTTTCTCTTGAAATTGGAGAGTGGTTTTTCCTTCACAGTTACATTATGCACAGAAGATGAGATGTTAACCAGGATGTTAAAATGTATTGTTTCCCTTTGAAAGCTAATCCCATTCCTCATTCTCATTAATGTTGGATCATTCATTTTCTTTTTTCTTTTTTTTTCCCTTTCTTTTCCTTTCCTTTTCTTTTGCAACTGTTTTTGCATGAAAATGCAAAGTAGCAATAAACAGATTTTTCGTAAGACTTGCTTTAAGACTCTTCTCTTTCAGATCCAGTTAAAGTTTTTAAGTTCAGTTATTTTAAAATTCATATTCTTCAGTTCCGTAAACAAAAATAATGGAGACTTATAATGAGGTGCAAAGCGATTTTCTAGCCCTCACTAATCAATAAATGCCAATAAAATGGGGATGGTGTAATGTCCGTAATTTAATTGTCTGCTGTTACCAGGTCACCACGAGACAGCAGCAGAAGCGGGGAGAAGCTGGAATTGGCCATGTCCAACCTCACTGCGGATGTCCTGGAGCTACTCCTGGAGTTTGTTTATACAGGTTCCTTGATCATAGATTCAGCCAATGCAAAAACCCTACTGGAAGCAGCCAGCAAGTTCCAGTTTCATACTTTCTGTAAAGTCTGCGTTTCATTTCTAGGTAAGAATCACTGCATCTAGTGAGGTTTTAAGATGTTGTGTTAAGGTTTGTAAACCTGTCTTTGAACAACTCTTAAAAGATAATGAAGAAACCCACGATGAAATAGAACAAAATAAAGTAAAGCACCATTCATTTGATTTGTGATTTGAATTTCAAATGCTGACATGATGGCCAGTGGAAAATAGTCTAGAGAAGTGTAACCTGTTGCTTGAGTGGCAACAGCTTTCATATTTTGAATAACCTATTTAGTTGAGTACTTGAAACATTTTGTTTCTCAGAGGATGATATCTGCATAGATCCCAGGCTGTAACACACAGGTTGCTTATGACTGTGACAGCATATTTTGGGTTCTCCACCAGGCCAGCTTGGTCAAACACCAAAAAGAGTTTGGACCTGGGCTCCAATGGAGGAAGAACTCCTGCAAATCTGCAAAAAAATTAAGGATTGCATTGCAATATCTGCAATTTTCTTGCATTTGTGAGAAAGTCCTTTACATGTCCAGTGTTCCAGGTTGAGTGTTCATGGGGTTTGCTACTGCATACAGAGCTATGGCCTGATGTCATCACAAAGGTGGGTGGAAGAAAAGGTTTCTGTGCCCACCCCTGGTAACTGGTGTGCCCTTTGTGCACAGGGAGCATTCATCTCAGTGGGGGTCTACAGAGCAGCATCTTCCTCAGTGCCTCAGTCCATCCTCTCATGGCCATGAGAACTCCATTCTTCTTGCCAGGAGCACTGTGTCGTCCTGCTCCTTTCACTTTCCCTCTGCTTTCCAGCAGAGACTATTTCAAAACAGTCCAAGATTTCCAGCTTAGCTAAGCTCTACTGGCCGGAACTGGAACCAGACAGAGCGGGGATGGCAGAAGAGGAGCCAGAACTGGAGCTCAGCTGAAACACACTGGTTCAAATTCCTGCCTGTACCACAAGCCACTCCTTCACTGTCACAGCTGTGATACCAGGTTATGAGACAGTAATAATTTTTAAATTATTAACACAAATTTATTAATACAAAAAAATTGATCTTGATATTAGATGACTTACTTCCCAGGTATAAGTACCAGATAACCTTTTTTTGACATCTGATTTCTGCTTGGGCTTCCTCAACTCCCAGCTTGGTGTGGGAGACATTGTTCTCTCTGAAGCCCAAATGAACTGTCAGTTCTTCCTGGGCAGTTCTCATTTAAAATTGACATCTACTATTGCAGAACATGGAAGATGAGAGTTTAGAAAATGTTGCACTCAAAAAACAAGAACAACAAAAAACCCTCAAATGAGTCCAGTTTACTTCTGTGTTAATTTTCTCTGCTAAGCCAGCCTGCTGGCAAGATGAGTGGTGTGACTAGGCTGGTACAATGCAGCCAGCGGTAAAGAATGTCTGGCATTGTATCTTCCTTTCCATCTTTTTATATGCCCCTTATTTCAAAGTCTGTTCTCAAATGGGTGGGTACTGGTGATATGAAATTTATGCTTTGCAATCCTACCATGTGGACTGTGCAATTTGAATGAGGCTTTGGCGCTGGCATTGCTTGCTCCCAGCTTCCATTCACCACCTTTTTACAGTGATTAAATCTTGCAGCCTTTCCAGAAACACAGGATGTGTTTAAGTTGTGCTATCACTGAATATTCAGTCACAAAACCAAAATACATTTATTTCACTGAATCAGTGTGAGAGTTCTCTTTTCTGATAGTTAAATTTTAATTCAGTGAACCATGTTATGGTATGAAATAGTAGAGTTGGTTATAAGTTCAGTGATATATGGAGAGTCACTGGAACTTTGTATTCTCGTTTGGAGAATTCATGGAGTGTAATTGCTTATTTTTATTTATAGCTGTGACTCAATTGCGCTACAGAGACAGCAGAGCATTTGCCATCTGAAAAGTTTAGGGAAAAGCATTTTGTCTTCTCTGTGGCTGTGTTTTTATTTTTCACCTCAGCCACACTCTGCTCAGCCTCTGCTCTACACAAAGCAAAAATATGGGGAAAATCAGGGGGTTTTTTTCCTGCAGGGTTTCTGGAGGGTTCACCATTATAAACAGTGAATCTTTCCCATCAGTGGCCATGTCTAAATAGGGAGAGAAAGGAAGTTCAAAGAAGCAAAAGCCCCATATTATTAAGTCTGTTCAGCATAGCACAGCACAATCTCAGAGGAAGTTCAGGTCATCCTTTTTCAGCCAGGAAGATCCTGGACAGTCCTGTCTGGTTGTTGTCCAGCTTTTGTGTCCCTATCCTGGTCCTCTCAGCAGCCTTGGGCAGAGACACCCCAAATTTTCTTGTATTAACTGGTAAAAAGATGCAGGAGAATATGTCAGGAAAGTAGTTTCATTTCAATGGGAGATTTCTTACCTGGCTTCCCTGGCATAATTAATAGCCACATGCTGTCTCCTCAGCTTTTGTCTAGACCATGAGAAATTACTACAGGTTTGTGCTGACTGATGCAACGATGGTGACAGGTTTATGCAGGTGCCATATAACTGAGCAAATATTTGCAAACTGGTCAGGATGTCATAGGTATTTCTTCCACCCATATGGCTGAAGAGTTGAGCCTTTTTTTCTTCTTTTTTTTCCATATTTGTTTTACACTATCATCACAGTCATGACTTGAATTGGGTTTCACACAACACCAGTGTCATGGTTTCGGCCCATGGTGCATGGACACCCATCACAGGAGGGAAAACATTCTGACCTTGTACTTCACCCTGCCGCTGATACAGTAAAAGTATTCATCCACAAGCCTAATGAAGTTGGTAGGACCTGGTATTTTCATAGTCCAGAATAGGAAAGAGCAGGAGAACTGAATTTTCTTAGTCTCCTGAGCAAAGAGCACAAAATCAATGTTTGGAAAGAGTATTAGAGGGAGCAATGAGAAAAGCTGAACAATGGAACAGTGATGAGACCTGCATTCCACAGGCACCTGAGAAACAAAGAGGCCTTTATGGTCCTTATGGATTCTAAAGAAGGTATTACTCTTTTGTTCATCCGAGGTGGAGAATTTTGAGCCAGGTGGAGAACCACACTGCCCAAGACTGGAGAAACTATAATATGTAAACTTCATATATACTATGTATAAACTTAAAATATACCTGGAGATAGGAGAAAGGAAGAAGACTCTTACAGGGTAAGGGATATCTTTTGGACAATTCATTAGACAGTGAATGCAACCAAAAGTCTTCTACCTATCTCCCATCTTCATATGCTTTTTGATACTAGTAGGAATATATGAGGAGTGAGTTTCTCATCAGAATGTACACAGAGTACCACAAGGTTTTGTGCTATTTTTGGTGATATCCAAATCATCATCTAGAAAGCACCTCTAAGTGAAAATGCAGTGCTTAATGCTCGCAGAGGGGGTGTACAACCACCACTGAGCTTCCATCATACCATTACCACAATCTCACTGAGTAATCCTTCCTGCATACTGTTTATCTCTGGATTTATCTGAAGTCTCCCCACTCCCAGTAGTGCAGTTGGAGCAGTTCTGCCTGTTTGATTGTCTCCTGATGATGCTACATAGGATCCTGCTCCAAAGTCACATGTAACACAGTGGAAAATACCAGATGCTGATCTGCATTATTGTGACACACATATCAACAAATATGCTATCCAGCACTCTCAAACCAGTGAGAACCTGCTAGATTACATCTGATATCCTTGAAGTCCACTCATGAGTCTGTTAAAAACTGTCCTTGAACACTGGGAATAGCTCAGCAGTCAACATTTGTGTTCTGAATGGAGACAAGGTGAAACATCACAAAAATGTGTTGTTACAAGCCCAGTGTCACTGTGGCAAAACAACAATTAGTGTAAACATGCCAGTGTCCAAAGGAGCTCAGCTCAGGAACAGATGGAGCAGAACTGGTCCTTAGCTGTCTTTTTCAGGCCAGCATTGAGAAGTACCCCTGGATTGCAGTCATTTGGGATGAGCTGTTATATAGCAGAAGTCTATGTCTAAGTAGTTATTTAGGCTCTCTTTATAATCAATGAGGAGTAACAGGCATTGGTATGTCAGGGTTCTGCTCCTCTTAAAGTTGTCATCCAAAATATTACCAGATTAATCCAGAATATTACCAGATTGCTACTTGGAATTACTTGTTTATGGGTGTGCAGGGATGTTAATGTGAATGCAGAGTTGCACCACAGACAGCTGGAGTCAAGAGACATAAGTCTTTCCCCCAAATTTGAAGTCAGAGATGAAAAATGGAGGGATGAGGGGGTGTTTTTATGTTCATAGGGTAAAGATTTTCCATATTTCCTATTGCTGTTGTCCCAAGGTCTATCTTGCTCACCTGTAATGAATCCCTCTAGTTCACATGCCAGCCCTCACCTTAAACAGATCTTGCTGTGCCCTCCTTGCTGTGGTACTCATCACATAGAAGTGAAGTGCAGAGAAGTGTGTCACCAGCCTCCTGCACATCCCCTAGTCCCACATCTCCTTGGGACCCCTCTCCACATGGCCTCACAATAACTCCTGAAGCAGACAGGGACATCATTGGAATCTGCCACCAAGGGGTTTCTCAGGGAAGAGGAGGGAGTAAAGCTCCAAGGGCCAACATGGACCTGCTCAGATCAGTGTACCAGGCTGCATCAGTCACCCAGTGTTGTGAGAGGCAGAGAAACCTGCCCAGATCTGAAGAAATCAGTTGTGAGCAGTGTTTTTTCTGCACCATGCCACAGGCTCAGCTGGAAATGGTGTGGGGATCTCTCCTGATAGAGGCAAACCCAGTCCTCTAAAGAGAAAGACTTGAAAGTTTTTACCATCAAGTGCTGCTTAATGAGTCAAAATTGATTATTCCCTTCATTATTAACCCTGTGAGGATAAGGTGGAACAGTGGCAGATTGGCCTTTGACTTGAGAGTTTGCCAAGAGATGATGAGAGTTTTGGGATCTGTTAGATGATTATTTTACCCCTGGCTGTATGAATGCCATGAAACTGTGCCAGCAGACAGAAGCAAGGAATGGGGAAGAGGTTTCTGGTCTTTTGGGGGTTTCTTGTGGTGATTTTTTTTTTCTTTTTTTTCTTTTTTTTTTTTTTAAGAAAAAAATTTGGTAGCTTTGGGTTTCATAGCTATCAGTTTACAACCTGTCTGTGGGCAGTCTTTGAGTGACAAAATCTACTGACAGCAAACAGTGCCACTGCTGCAGTCAGCTTGAGGAAATGGGCTCCTTGGAGTCAGTACAATCAACTGATGCAAAATGAGATAACCTAGTTTTGAGACTGTTGAATCTGTAAAAGAAAATAAGAGTTGGGAGGGGAAGAAAGCAAAACAAACCCACAAAACTCCTAATCTCATGTCAGGTTAAAAAAAAAAATTGTTCATAATCCCATTTTATTAAAAGCACATATAGATAGTGTTCAGGTTTTCAATCTGATGAAGGCAGAAGCTGGGTGAGCATTTCCAGCAGAAGCAATCTGATGAGGGTTCTGTTTGAAGAGATATGGGGCTATTGCACATTCCTGTCCAGTGCTCTGTTACAGTGCACTAGGATATGACACTGCCAAATGTGATAGACTTCTCTGACAGCACAGGAGCCTGCCACTGGTACCGATGCCTTTGAGATCTATTGCAGTCTCTCTCTCATTACTTTTTTTTTTCAGTCTTATATCTTAAAAGAATATATTCTTCTTATTAGTAGTGGCTTGTTTAACAAAAGCTGCGAAGAATCTGAGAGTTCCTCTTATAAATGTCTAAAATTGGTGGGTTTTTCTTCAAAATAGCTGGAAAGGGAAAAAGTACAGTCAAATGTATGGTGTAGCACACTTCTAACGCAAAGCTACACACTGTGCTGCTGCTTCTGTTTGCTGGGAAGGAGATAATGCTGTCTCCTCTGTGCATGATTTTCTTTGAAACACACTACACAACATTTAACAGAAGGCGTTAGTATAATCTGTGTTTTGCATAAGGGATGTCATCACATTCAGCAGCAACAAAGTTCCTTTGAAAAAAAAAGAGGGGGGAGGATTTTTTTTTTTTTTTTTTTTTGAAGTAGCTTAGTAGCTGCTCAGGGCAAAAATTATCATAAAGTGACTGCAGCATTCTCAGAAATGTCCTTAGTGCTGTTTGCATTTATTCCTAAGTGTCTGCACTGGCGTTTACATCCTTGCTATTCCTTAAAGCAACATTGTAGGCGGTAGGAACAGCGGCAGTCTCTTGGCTGGGTTCCCATCCCTTGGGAAGCCCCAGCTACTGTTATGTCAGTAGGTTTCCCTAGTGCTTTGTGGAGGCTTACAGAAAAAGCAAACTCAGAAAGTGCATGTCTCTTTCCATCCCCAACTCACTTGTTAGGCAGACTTTGGTTTTTTTGTACTTTAAACCCCAATTCCAAATTAACCCAGGGTGCTGCTTCTAGTTAACTCCCTGAAATTAATTAGGGTGTGAGGTTTGTCTATGATACATATTTTTCTCATGACCTCAGAACACATGTGAATCTTGCTTTCAATAATTCTCAATTGCCTTTTTTTGTTTGTTTTTTTCCCTTTTTAGAAAAACAGCTGACTGCTAGCAACTGCTTAGGAATATTAGCCATGGCTGAAGCCATGCAGTGCACTGAATTATACAACATGGCCAAAGCTTATGCCCTGCAAATTTTCCCAGAGGTGGCAAACCAAGAAGAGATCCTAAATATCTCAAAAGATGACTTCATTTCCTACGTGTCCAATGACAGCCTGAACACCAAAGCAGAGGAGCTAGTGTATGAAACAGTGATAAAGTGGATTAAGAAGGACGCCGCAATCAGAGCTCAGGTAAAAATAATCTCAGCAGCCTCACTGTGCTCCCTTCCCATGAATGCCTCTTTTAGCACAGAAACCATCTCCGTGCAATTTTAAACACACGGGTGTGTGGGAGATGGGATGGGCAGTTCAGATAAAAAAAAAGACAAAGGAAATGCAGGCTATGCACAAAATGTATGTAATTTCAAAATCTGATCCCTCTATCTGATCATTTAGAATGAAAATCTCATTTGTGACATGCATAGTACAAAGCTGGGGCCTTCAGTTGTTGACTGCAGGCTCAGTCAGAGATAAATTGGGAAGAATTACAGTTGTGTGAGATGCTGCTTTAAGGGGATGCATTTTAGTAACAGCAGGAAATAAAAAATCTGTCAGAAAATCTGTATTTCTTTTGATGCCACATACTGAATGAGTATAACTCCAGTTCATAAAATAAAGATTCTGTATCTTTATTGGCTGCTTAGATAATCCCTTGGGTTTTATATATTTATTAGAGTTAGCCTTTCCTCAGCTGCATGAGCTATTCAGTCTGCTCCTGCCTAAAGAAACTGAGTCTGTAACTTCGCCTGGTGCTGTATCCGGATAATGCTAGAAGCAATGACTGTTTGGAGGCTGCGATTGTCCTTGGGACCAGAAGTTGTCCCTGGTGATACCTAAAAACCTGCTACTTTCCTAAAACCTTCTACTTGCCTTGAGTCAACTCTGTGGTCTGAACCCCAGACCTCTCCATTTGGAGGCCAGTTCTCTGCACACACCCCCATAAGGTGAACATTGTTTTCCTCTGTCCCCTTCTTTGGAGGCCAGTGTTGTTTCTGTTGACCCCCAGTCACAGTTTGGGCTGTTTTAAGGTGGACAGTTGCTTATGGAGCAGACTGGATCTCGGGGAGACACTTGGTCATGTTGCTGATGCTGTCCCACATCATGACAGCATCTGTACCTTTTTGACTGAAATATAAATCAAGCACCTAAACATGTAGCGGGAAGTTAAATGTCTCACTGGATGTGATCCAGTGCAGCTGCACATCCACACCTTGCCTCCAAAGTGGGAGAAACAGGAATTCCTGCTCTCCCCAGGCTGCTGGATAAGGGCATTAAGGACAGTGGGGTACTGCATGCCAGGCCAAGCCTTGCTGCCTGTGCTGCTCCAGCAGCTGAGCCCCATGTCGCTGCCAAAGCCTGCAGCCCCCAGGGCCTTGCCCCTTGCCCTGTGTGCCCAGGAGCTGTGGCTCAGCAGGACAATCCCGGGGACCCACCCCACACTCTGATCACCTCCTCCATGTGCCAGCAGTGCCATTTAGCATTGCCCAATGTTATTATTGCCTAAAACATTCACATGGTATCATGGATTTACTGAAATGCACTCCTTTTTGTCTCTCGCTGGCCTTTAAAAACACAGTTTTACTGAGTGTTTCCCTGAGTGCTTGAAATTTGATGGCTCTGTGCCACACTGAACTTAATGCAACCTCAGGGACTATTCTCAGGGGCTGGAGTTTGGGAACCCTGCGGCAGGAGCTTGCCTGGTGACAGCAGAAGGTGTCACTCACCAGACGGTCTCAAAACTGTGGTTTTAAATATTTCCTTCTGCACCCTGCTGAGGCAGTGTTGGGAATTTGTTTTCTTAAGTGGTGGTTTTTCTTGCTGCCACCACTGCCATCCCCTCCTCTCTTCCTTTCGTGTTGCAGTTGAGTTGCTTTTCTGGGTTTTTTTATTCCCAAGTTTCCTTCCCCTCTGTCCTGGTTCTGCAGTGCTTTTGTAGTTTATGATGGCAGTTTTATTTGCTTCTCCAAATTTCTCTGTGGTGCTTTGGTTTCATGCATTACTTTACAGGAGCTTTTAATTTTTAATTTGTATTTATCCAGAGATAAAGGTTTTGAATAAATTACTATTAAAGATAGCAAGAAGAAACTATTTTCCTGCCCAATCCTACCACTAAGCTAGTTTATTTAAATAGCAGCTCTCACTTTTCTTAGTACTCTGTGCACTGCTTGATCTATTATAAAGCTCTTAGTTAAATAGGTACTTATTTTTTAAAAGTAGGAGCTCACACTTGCCATGAAAAGTACCATCTTTACAATAATGAGTCTGCATTTTCAGAGCCTGGGAACAAATAGCTTCCATGGTGGATAGGAAGGAAGATAGACCTAAATAATCCAATTTCTAATGAAGATGATGTGTGTATGCTGTGCGGCACAGCCCACCATGCCAAGAACTGCCCAAGCTCCCATGAGATGCACAGGCTGCTCAGAGCTTTGGAGCACTGGGCAGCCATGGCAACACAGAACACAGGATGAACCTTCCTGCAGGAACTGTGCATGGGTATTTTTATTTTATTCACAGTTTGGGTATAGATTCTATGAGCTGCCTTTAGACTCTTTGGGGTGGAGGACACCAGGACTGCTGCAGTCTCTTGGGAGGGTTGATGGGTGCCATGAATTGCAGCAGTCCCAAGACATCACTCCAGTTCTATTGAACTCCTCAGGTGACCCGGTCTGGTTTTATTTCTCTCTCCCAGAGGTAGTGCTGGCAGTTAAATCCTTCAGGGCATAGGTTTCTAGAGCTCCCTTTCCTTTCTTCATGGTCTCCCCATCTGCTTTTACCTTGATAGTTCAGGCTCTACTGTCACATTTTCATTTTCAATAGCTCCAACATCAGGTGACTAAAATGCCTCTTTGGCAGCTTCTTTCAAGTCCTGCATTGGTGATTCTCCAAAAGGTGGAGGTCTGGCACAAACAGGGGGAAAGGTCTGTGCTCTTCATCTCACCTGCATGTCCATCTTCCCTGGCAAAGCCTGGCAGGGGCTCTCTCAGCAGACACATCCCCACAGAGGAGTTTCTCTCTGAATCAACACCCTCTGTCCCCAGGGCAGCTTCAGCCCTCCAGAGAGCTCCTTGTGCTGTAATGGCTTTGTGTCACTCTGCAGTGCCTGGGGACAGTAAATCTCACCCTTTGTGTTCCCCCATCACAGCCTCATGCTGTGCTCCTACAACAACTTATCCATCACTGCCTCCCCTCCTGCCTGATCCCCCGCTGAAAGCCTCTGGGAAGGAGATTTTCTGTGGATCTTCCCATTCTCCTGGAAGGGTGTTGCTTGCTGTCTATCTGCTCTTCTCTGCCTTTCTAAAAGCTTTTCTTCAGGTGTCTTGACTGTTTTTGCTTTTGTTAATTCTTTCCCCACCAGGCTGGAGGGCAGTGACAGGGAAGGAAGCAGGATTTTCTTGGAAGCCAAGTTGAAAAGCTGTGCTCTGGCTGATGTTTAATTGTGCACATTGTGCTCATGTGAACAGTGCTCATAAAAGTGTTCTGTGGCACTACAAAAGACTGCACCTGAGCCTTGTTACAAAGAGAGAACAGCAGTGCTTTAAGGATTGCTGATCATCTGCATAAGACAAAGAGGCAGTTCAGAGAGTGACATGTTAAACCAGAATTTGATAAATAATTGTATTCCCCTAGTGCATTGGAGCAATGCCTCAGCTCGTAGGGTGACATTTATGAAACTGGTTTAGTGCTGCTGGTAGTGCAGTTTAAAACTGGTCTGACCAGGAGCAGCAGCCTGTGAGGTGAAGTCAGGACTAGTAGGTAATTTCCTGTGCCACTGGACACAGCACTGGTTGTAGGAGTCCTTCTGATTGCTGTCACTGAGTGCAGAGCCTGCATCTGACTGACACATCTGGGAGAGCTGAATCTTTTTTCCTATTTATTTCTCTTCCTGACTGATGGATGAGATTGTAGGGTTTATCCTAACAGTTATCCCCTTGATAAGCTTATTACAGCTCCAGCAAACTCATGCAAAAAATATATTGTATAATGGAGGCTTTGCTGTCTGAAACCAGCACAGTCTGAGCTGCCCAAACAAGGAAAGATTTCTGGCAGGCCCCATGTAGTCTTCACCTGAGCTCATCCCCCAGCTCTCTGCATGGCCTTGGGCAGGTTGTTTCACCTTTTTGCCCCCATTTCTTACACTATAAGCTGGAGGGAAGTGATGCCTCCCATGAGGACTGTAGGGAGGATCCAGTGGATAACGAGCCATACTGTCCACAGGTATTGATGACTGCCAAAGCTGCTCAGAGCTGCAGTCATGCCAGTGTCCACATGGGATGGGAAGGATGGGAAGTTGCTGGATGTGTGGCAATTTGCTGCATGTCCAAAGCATAGACATACCAAAGCTCATTGGAGACATTTCCAATTTCTCTTCCAAGTCCAAAGTTGTATCTGTTTTCTCTGATTAAAAAAAAAAAAAAAACAACCAAAAAACAACCAAAAAAAACCCTACTACCATGTTTATTAATGACAGAAAGCCTGGGAAAACAAGAGTCCCTGTTGAATGAATATTCCCTCTCACCCTGAGGAGGGACAAGACATGGGGAGAGGGCAAACGTTTGAACAAGTTGCCCAGAGAAGTGCTACAAGAGGCAGATACTGCAGGGATGAATGAAGGACAAGAGGCTCAGCTGAATGACAGCCACCTTTTGTTGCACTCCAAAAGGATATAATCATGTGCCCTTTTTCCAAACCTTTAAAATCATGGTGTCCAGCAGCAATACAAAATGTCTCCACGATAAAGGCATTAACAAGCTTTTTATGAACTTGTGTCCTCAGAGGCAGATTTATCTCAACAGCATCTTCATGGTGTCTGAGAACCAGAGATGCGTAGACAAATTTGAGGTAATTTAGAGAAGAGCAACACAAATGATTAAAAGACTGAAGGAACTGATGTGAGAAAAAAAAGATTAAAAGATGTGAATATGCATGACTTGGCCTAATGACAGCTAAAGAGGGATAAACGTCTACAAGTGTTTGAAGCCCCAAGGAGGGGAGTTGTCTGGAAGAATGCATGGGAATAACAACAGTAAGGACCACTGGGATGAATTTGAGACTTGGCAAATTAGTCTAACACTAAGCAAATTAGTCTAACACTAAGCAAACACAAAGCCCACCTGTAAGTCCTGTATCTGTCAGTGAGGGTAAGGAAAAGTGATGGAGAGAAGGAGAAGAGGATTTATGTCAAAAAAGCTTCGAATGCCCATGAGCTATATTTTGGCAGTGACAGAGAGTGGCAGTTTGAAGGCAAGATACTACTGAGGAGAAAGGTTTGGTGATTGTGAGAGAGCACATGGAAGATCCCTTATTTCTCAGGAATATTTTAAAGAACCTTCATGCAGAAGAGCAGTTTGCTTCAGGAAAATGGAGAATCTGACAGGTAACAATGACAATTCCAACTCAGCTCTGTGATGACAAGGAGGTAATGATAGAAGCTGATACCCAATACTAGCATGTACAAATTACTTAGTTCACCATAATAAGAAATTAATTGATCAATCAATATACTCAAGGGCATTAAATTTCAGGAAAGAGTGTTGGAATAAATACAAAAAAGGATGCTTCCAAGGGAGCCTAAGTGAATTAGGCACTAACACTCTATAACAGTTCAATTAGGCTTCTTTGAAAAGCCCACACTACCCTGGTGCTTTGAAATCCATTTATGGGAAGAGCAGACAAATGCAGAAAGATGCCATAATGAAAGTACAAGAAGCTTCAATTTCTCTGAAAGTGAAAAACGCAAGGGATGAGCGGTAACCCCTGTGATTTCCCGGGGATGGGCTGCTCAAAGAGCTCCAATTTGAATGAAGCTTTTGCAGACACTCAGCTCCCATATGGGCTTACAGAGGGAGAAGAAAAGGCAGCAGCAGGAATGAAATCAGTGCAGGAACATGCCCTTAGCTATATATTGGAGGAAGAAACTGCATTAAATAAAAAAGTGGATGCAGGTGACATTAGGAGTTCCTGAAATTCCTGCTCTACTAAACTTTTAAGTTTTTTTTAAAGGGATATCCTTAACAGAAAATCTACAGAATTATTTCTCTGAAGTTTTAATTGGTTTGAGGAGCTCCCTTGTCTCTCAGTCTGCTCAGTCTCTTCATTTGTGGCTTTTCCAACACATTTTTCTGTCTTTTACAAAACCTTTCTTTGCTGTTGCTGAAGCAACGGCCTTAAAAAGACACACATCCACAAGAAGCTCCTCACAAGTGCTCCCTTGCCTTGTGCTGCATGTGGCCCCAGAATTCAGGACCAAACTCCAGAAACAAAATCATTTTATATTATAGTCAAGAAGCATTTTGGAGAGTTATGGCATATGGATTCATGTGTCTGTGTGTTGTAGGTTTGGAGGTGTGAGTTCTAGGAAGCGCCTGAGAAGCTGCAGCTGTTTTGTTGTTGGCAGTGTGCTTTTGAGGTGCATCTGTTTGCTATATTTGAATAGGTGAGTGCCCATAAGCAAAAGAAACACCACTTACCCCTGGTACCCTGTGGGGGAATTTTGAGGGATTATTTCATAGCATTTATTCAGCAAGCCAGAGAATGCATGGCAAGAGTGAGGCTTTTTTTAGTCTTAATATCAGGCAAATTCCAAGTATGATGGATCAATGATTTATTGTCCTGTGCGTTTAAAAGCCTCTCATCATATTCCTGCTGGAAATTCCGACCCAAGAGCTGCTTTGCAAACAGCTCAGAGAACAGGACAGCCGCTCGCTGGTGACATTACAGTGTTTAGTCAGCTGTGCTGCCATAAAGATGTCATGTTGAAACCTGATTGCAGGAAGACAGAGGGGCTGCTCTTTCCTTCTTGCTGGGCATGAGATTTATGCACATGGCATCCTGCCACTGAGCCACCAGCTGAAGCCAGTGCCTGCAAACCAGATTTTCTGCCACATGTTTATCTCATGGTATTAGGAGGCTGTCGGGTGACATGCTACCAAGCCATTGGGTTTAATCTGAAGGTAGCATTGCAATTCCAAGAAGTCAGTGAGGGTGATTAGTAAGTACTCCAAGCGCAGCAGAAAGCTTAGCTGGGCTTGGATATGACCTTGGGTGTAGAAATATACAGGAGTTTACTGGAAACACAGTGTGTCTTTGTTATACCCAGGGGTACATATAAAGCAAGTCCCCTCATTACCAAGTAGCAGGGCAGCACTGGGAAAATCTAGCCAAAAAAAAGCTGATTTCTTAGAATGGCAAAGCAGTGCACCAAAGCTTTGGCTTCCCCAAACCATCCAGTTCCCTGTTGGACTTTGATTTGGAAACTCAGAGCCAGCAATATTTTGAATATCAGGTTGGGTAAGCTGTGGGGTAAGCCTGGATTGGGATGAAGATGGCGGTCAGGAGAGACCACTCATGTCACCTCTCCAGCATGCCAGTGTGCATGGCCAGCATACCACCTCTCCAGTCATCACCATCAGCACAGGTCACTGGGCAGTTTGTTACCTGGCCACAGCCAAGTGTTTTTTAATTAGCACTTCCTGTTCTCATTTGAAGGAGTCTAATGCAGTGGGGAACTGTTCTGCTTCAAATCTGCCTCAATGGCTTCCTTCACCCAAGGAGGTTCTTGTTGTCACACTGGGATGGTGCACACCGTAAGGCAAGTCTGAACCCAGGGTTCCTATGAGACAACATAAATCTCCTTCAAGGCTCTCAGATGAATCAAATATGTTCCTACTTCATAATGTTTGGAAAACTATTGCAATTGTGCATAAAGGGCTGAAACAGCAGTTTTTTGGAGCAAAACCCTATCATAATGTGGGTAATCTACCTTCTGTATCTGTATTTCTAGATGAAGCCTGTTTCTTTAGGCAGAAAGTACAAAGGAGCCTTTGTAGGGAGAACAGTAAACTAGAGAGACAGATGAATTATAAGGCATAAGGGAAACATTATTTTGACCTCTTTGGGCATTACTTCAAAAATGTTAAAAATCTTGAGAGCTTTCCAGTGAAGCATTTAAGGAGCAGGAAATATGACTCTGTAGCAGTAGACATACTTCCTTTGAAACCTAACTGTACACTGTTGTGGCCCAAGTCTGTGCAGGAGTACAGTGAGAGTCCTTTTGGAGAATACTTGTGAGGATTTTACTGGATTAGAGATTTGAGAATAAAAAGATTATTTTTCATGTGATAGTGGAGTGGGTTTTGTAACTGAGACTGTGAAGATCCCAGAACAAAGCCCACTTGCAAGCAAGCATTCATAATACTGATGTAATCAGTAGGAGAAGAAATGTCATAAAAAGTTTAGCAAAGTAAATTTTCTCATTCAAACTACCAGTCAGGAATAAAAAAAGCATTAGAGACTTTTGTAGTCTCATTTGCTAAAGCACTGGCCTGCCTTATGAAATGGGAGTAACTTGTGTGTGAACAGATTATTAGGAAAAGGCTTGAGAGGGCCAACTTCAAGGTACAGATGGTCATGTTGTTTACATATTCCTCTGAGTCAACACTGACCCAATGGTAACACTTAGACTTCCTCATAGCATGATCACAACCTTCTGATCACAGCACCCAGGACAAATGGGCACAAAAATCCCCACCAGAGGGTAGAATTAATCACCCTCCAATTTGGATTTACATGTGGTTGTAGACATCTTAATGTGCCATGGTCTGAGGCATGGTCTGAGGAATGCACTCCATTTCCCAGGAGATGATAGCTCACAGTTCTGGCCCAGAAGGGGACACTGGTATTCTCTGCTTCCCCTGGTGCTCAATGCATCCTCTCAGCTACATTGCTCTGGGGGCTGCTAAGTGTGTTGACTAAATCTCTCTTAATTATAACACAAGTTTACACGTCTGGCTGACAAGTAAATACTTGGCTTGTATGAACCCATTTAGGTGTCTGAATCCAGAGCTGAATCTCTCCCCAGGAATGTTTAGGTAATTAGGGAAAGATAAGATCTCTTCAGATTTTTCTCTCCCTGTTTTATATGAAACACACTTGCAATTGCAGGCTGGTGGAAGATCCTGCTTTCTCTTCAGCCACTGGGATCAGTGAAAAATCACTGAAATATGTGCCTTGAAGCAGGGCATATAGCACCTCTCAGAAGTCTCTGCTCTCCTGTGTCCCCAGTGACTGTCCAAGAAGGCTTTGCTCATGTGGCAGCAGTGCCTGGCTCCTGCAGAATCACCCTGGCCATGCACAGAGTATCTGGCAGCATAATCACTCAGCAAAGAGTTTATGGATGAGATCTGCTGGTGCAAAACCCGAGCAGCTCCCTTCACCCAACAGGAGCTACGCTGAGATTCACAATACCTGAAAAAATAGTCCTGATGGTGTTCAGAAACTTTCCTAGCATTTTAAACAATAAATACTTAGATTTTTGCATAATGGTGTCTATTCTCAATGAGCTGAGGTGTTGTCTCCCATGCTTATGAGCTGGTAACTCCTAATTTTAGGCCCAGAAGGGGTATTAATATTCTCTCCTTCACTCTGGCATATGATGCAGGCTGTAGAGTAGTCATAAGTCATAAGATTCCCAACAAAGACCTGAGAAATACTTCTACTTGTCCAGCCAGTGCCTACAGTCAAGCAGGGAGAAGAAAACATCCCCAGGGTTACAGGCACAAAGCACAACTCCAGGGACCCAAGGTGGATGAATGTGGCAATGTGCCCTGTGCATGCATTCTGCTGCTGTAGTGATAACTGGGAACATCAGTAGGTGCAGTAGATGTTTCGCACAATGGAAAGACAAGAGAGAATGGAGAGCAAATAACAGATGGTAAGGAGGTTGAAATACTTTATGGTGCTTATTCCAGTCTTAAATGAAAAGGATAATAATAACAAGATATTTAGTACAATCATAGCTAACAGAGCTGGGAAGTCTTCATAAGGGAGAATCCAAAAGAAAAAGGCTGCTGATTGCCTAAATCACTTGAATGTTCTTAAATCAGTGAGGCTAAATGAAATTCACCCTTCACTATAGTGCTTAAAAGAGCTGGTACAAAAAGAGGTTGCTTTATAAAAGCTTCTCCTGTCTCGTGGAGATGCTGCCATGGTTCATACTCTTCAAATCCCTTGGTGAAAAACACTGCAATTCTATGTACCCTTAATGCTCTCAGCACCAAGCCCGAGTCGTGACTGCGTGTGGTCGTGCACACACACACACAGAGCCAGCTTTCTGTAGCTGTTTGAGCAAAGGGAAGAATAAGAGTGAAAAGTGACATTGGTTTTGATATGTGACATCAACTTTCAAGCTGATGAAAGGGAGCAACATGTTCTAATTATTATTCCCCTTCAAAATAAGCCACGAGCTCAGACAAAAGAGGAGAGAAAGGAGGGGGGGAATCCAGGAGAGAAACAGAATCACATTTTCTCACTTATCTAATTAAAGCAAGGTGGGCGAATGAGAGGGAGAGCTCACTGTGCTCGGGGAGCAGTGCTTGCCCCATTTATTCAGGGAAAGGTGGGAAATGGAGGCGGTCACTCCACTGGGCCCATGGGAATTGTCCCATCCCTGACAGAAAGGAGCAGTTCTCACAGTGCTAATTCACAGTCAGCTTTGGGATGTGGTGGTGCCTGTGGAACCCCATGTCCCCATGTAGTGGCACACCTGTTTGTGTTGGTTTGGCACTGCTTTGTGTGGTGGCTGCTTCCAGTGCAGACCAGCCTCGGGAGTGTCAGGAGCAGCTCTGGTGTGTCCCACTGCACCAAGGGAAGGTGCTGGCTCCTCTGTATGCTCCATATATTTTCCAGCTTTATCTAAACTGTCCTTTAGAGACTCGTACTGCTTCCTGAGCAGCGTGTAGTGGGAATTAACCTCCCCTGTGGGATTGTCTCATTCACCCCAGTGTACCCTCTCTCCGCATTATTCCCCTGTCCCAATGCCACGTTTCGTCTTGGCTCCCATGTAAGGTTAAACGCCTCCAACCTTCTTAAAAAAAGCACTTCCTGAAGTCAGAGCTTTGCCACCCACTGCCATATGTCCACTGCTCCCTCTCTTATAAGGTAATGACATTAAGATATCTGCAGCCAAGTGCCTGACATTTGTGGCTCTGGGGAAGGAGTAGCTGTTGTGCCTCCTAGAAAGCACCTCAGAAATGTATTTCAGCAAGGGAAGAGTGTCCTTTTTTTTATGTTTTGAGGTTGATGAAGTGATCTGAAGCCCTACTCGGCCCTGTGCCACACTAGAGGTAATAGCGAGGAGTCAGGAACTTACTGCTCACAGGGTTTTTTTTTCCCAGAAGAGAAGCACTGTCACTTTTCCATCATCAAACAACTTTTTTTATCCCCAAACAATTGCACGGTGGCCAGGCTTCAACTCTTTGGGCTGTACCTAAAATTGCCAGCTCCAGTGTTGAGGAGAACTGATAAACAGGGGACTGGAAGTCAGCATGAGACCCTTCAGCTCCTTGGGGCCACAGATTTGCAGGCATGTGTGGGGCTCAGCTCCCCACAGGTTGTTGCATTTTTGCTTTAACAGAGCTTGCAGCAGGCTGATGTGGCTCTCTGGTAGGGGAGCGCTGTGAATTTGGAGGAGACATCCTTTGCTTTCCTTTTAAATTAATCCTGCTTCTTCAGTTTGGTTGGGGAAGGGGGAAGCCCTGGAAGTGTTCACAGGTGCTGCATCCTCCACCTGTTTGGCCATCCCATTATCCAGTTCAGGCCATATCTCTGCCTTCTCATCTCACTATGCCCCTGCTTCATTCCCATCCATGCTCCTGCTCCTGTTCCTGGTGTGACTTGGCTCTCACACGCTGCAGGGACAAGCACTCTGCTGGAAAAGTAAGAGCCAAGTGGCTTCTGAAAGACCAGAGGCATCTGCAGGACAGCAGATGCTGCTGGTGCCCAGGGTTTCTTGGGACTAGCACGGACCTCAGGAATATTTATTTGCATCCTGGCCTCAATCCCAGTTGGGATCTTTGGATGCTGCCACTGTATGAATATTTATTGCAACAGATGATTATCTTTTCTTGCTGCTCACCCTTCGTTTGCATCCTGTTTGTGTGCCTTGCCTCTGGAGTTCTGTGTTTTCCCATTGCTCTGCTTTTCAGTGTATTCTCGTGCTGTGTTGTGATATCCCCAACTATATATAAAAAGTAATCTGGGGATGGACTCCTGCTTTTACAAATGCAGTTTTCTCTCTTGGGGTTTTGTTCTCCTTGAAGCCGTGTTTGGTGACAGACAGCTTCATTTGCTCAGGTGTCCTTTACCCTCCGAGGTTTAATGTATTTGTTTTAGAAGATGAAACTTAGTCGTCAGTATTTCTATAGCACCCTCTGGAGACAGACTTCCCTAAAAGCTAGAGCTACATGATTTCTTCACCAACAAATACACTCTACTAATTGAAAGGTTTTAGCAGTTGGTTGACGTCATTCAGGCTCTACCACAGTTGTTGAAATCTACCCTATTTACTGACTTTTGTTTCATATTTATAGTGACAGAAAATACTTGTTTGGGGGTTTTATTACAGTACAACAGTACAACAACAACACTCACATTTCAAGGTTAATTCAGATAACTCAAATGCTTACTCCATGTCTCCACTGCACACATGTTACATTCAGCCTGACTTCAGAATGAGCTTTTATTTCCAAAAATTCCTCCATACAGTGCTGTATAACAGGAGTTGCCACCTTTAAAGATTTTCAGTCTCTGGGACCAAACCCAGCCTGGGCCAGGGGGCTCTGAGAGCTGCCTTGTCTCTGTCCCACTCATTCACTAGGCAGGGCTTGTACGCAGCATCCATGACAAGTGTCTTTCCAGGCTGGATGATGGAATGGTTTAAAGGGAAGGAGGTGGAAATGCCAAGTGGCTGAACTCTGACATGAAGGCTGCATGTGTTATTATTTCTCCCCCCTCACAGTATGCTGCGGAGCTGCTGGCAGTGGTGCGGCTCCCCTTCATCCATCCCAGTTATCTGCTGAATGTTGTTGACAATGAGGAGTTGATAAAGTCGTCAGAGGCTTGCCGGGATCTGGTGAACGAAGCCAAACGTTATCACATGCTGCCACACGCCCGCCAGGAGATGCAGACACCCAGGACCCGGCCCAGGCTCTCTGCAGGTAAAGCAAAAACTCCTTCAACAATACCAGCCCCTGGACATGCCATGAGACAGGGTACAGACCTTGGCTCCTTCTCTTAGCTGCTTCCCACAAGCTGATGATATTTCAGTTTTCTGTTGTTCCTTTCCTTAAGCATTTAGGAGCCTCTCCCCATGGGTGGACATGGGTGTTCAAATATATGTTCCTGAAATGGGATTTAAAAAAAGCCTAAATTTTAGGAATTACTATCTTTGTCAGAGACTGCAACGTTCCTCTGTTGTCCTGCAAGTGAATCCCTTGCCTCTTTGCCTCAGTTTCTCTAGCTGCAGAAATAGGTGTATAATTTGATTCTTTGCCACAGAACCTCTTGTGGGGAGGATCTGTCTAATATTCATCAAACACCTTCACTTTCACAGCCCTTTGTAAATATAATATTTTTATATGGTGAGGCTGGTGTAAATATAGTATTTTTATACTGATGAATACTGGCTCAGGCTGTTTAATGCCTCCAGAACAAATGGATCACACATAACATATTCCCTTTTAAAAACCCAGCAGCTATGAAGAACTGAGTCTTTTTAAGAAGTTTCACACTCATTTTTCCATTTTGGAATAATGCATGGAAAAACCCCAAGTGCCCACCTTGCCAGCCGAGCCCATATCATAGTGATGTTAGAAATATCCTAAATATTCACTGAACAGAGAGTACTAATACCATGTAGGAAAACTGCATCCAAGAAAGAGTCTGATGAAGCAGGTGAATTGTTTTAATATGCTGCCTGTACTTTAGCCTCCCATAAGTACAACAGAAAGCCAGACAAAACTTTCTGTCACTGCCACTGATGCTAATGTGGCACGGAGATGACATATCAAACCACGGTATTTGCAGCTTCGGGAGACTGCCTCATCAAGGCACCTTTCAGAAGGACGTAGCATAGAGGACTTTCAATAACAATCTACCCTAAAAAGTCTTTCATTGAAGACGACTAATGGTGTGATGTTTGAAGGGATTTTTGAAAAGTGCTTATTTTATGTATATAAAATTGTAGGTGTAATGTGATCCATTTCCAGAAGCTTGTTGATGAGGGAAAAGTGATTCTCTCAGGGTAAAGGAGGGTGATTATAGTTTTTTAGGTCAGAGTCTAATTATATAGAATCATGTTATTTTGCATATCAACAGCATTCATGGAGGCACAAAGGATCTCTAAACATCCTTTGTGGACTCACTGCTGTGTGTCACATGCCCTCTCGAGGTCATTGATTATAAGCAAGTTATGTCTTGCACAGGTGATTAGATTTTCTGGTCTGGCGCAAAAATAATGATCTTTTCTTACTGAGAAGTATTTATTTAAAACCATACAGCACTTTATCTTAACTTTTAAGAGAGTAACCTTGCTTGAATGACACAAATATATTTTTTGAAAATGCTAATGAAGAATGACGATAATCCATTACTCTGCAGACACATTTCTCTCTGCTGCTGCTCCTAATCCCTCTCGCTGGCAGTCTCGCTCCTGCCTCACACCTGTGTACAGTTTCTGGGCTGGCAAGTGTGACACATCCCAGCAATGGCTCCATCCAGGAGACAGCTCCTGAAATGGTGATTCCTTCCAGCCTGTGGCCTCCTGGTCCTGCTTCTGAGCCTACCTCTCCTGGCAACACATTGCACAGGGGCTTCCAGTTGCTGCAGAAGGGTTTTTAACATTTCAGCTAAATGCCAAGTCCAAACCATCCCCAGCACTTGACTCTTGGATGGAGCCAGGAAATGCTGTGACCCATGTCTGTGGGAATGAGTCTGGAGAGGAGTCTGGAGTAACACGGAGATCAGATATGGCTCAGCTTTGAAGTGGGAATAAAACCTCAGAGATGTCGACTGCAAAAGTTTTGCATGAACAGAGAGTTTGGCTTGCTGGACACCTTGCATTTTATGGGCTTGGGGGAGCTGTTCAAGCCCAGATAAAGCTCAATTAATAACTATATTAAGGCAGAGGCCATCTCTGTCACGTTTCCTAGCACCTGGTAGAAGGAGACCATGATCATGACTTGAGCACATGTTATCTATGTTTGGGGAAAAAAAAAAAAAAAGAAAAATATATATTAATAGAGTGCATGCAGAAAGAATATCAGGATGAAGATCATAACCATAGCTTCGCTTTCTCTAGACATTAGCTTTTAATGTGAGAAGACTTTCTTTAGATTAAAGTCCAGACATGCTATTCCTGGATAATGACCAAGCTCCAAAGCTATCACAATCATTGACAAAATGCCCATTTTCTTCAATGGAAGAGAAATTCGCTACCTGCAAGTCTTACTGAAAGACTGTTGAAATGAATGGACATCTTTACATGAAACTGCTTTTTTATTTCTGTGCCCAGAAGTTTTGCCCAGATGGCATTCTCCCTCCCTAGTTCTCCCAAGAGTGTTCATAGTGTCATTCCTCACCCACTGCTCCCCCTACACACACATTCCTGTTTTTTCTCACCCTTCGTGATTTGATTGCAGACTCTAAAACAGATTTATATACGATACATTAAAATTTCCCTGACTAATGTGTATTTTTGGATGGGTTCCTGCCTGGTTGAGAGATGCCACTTTTTTTACAATACTATTTTTCTTGCTTGAATCCTAGGAGTAGCTGAGGTAATAGTCTTAGTTGGGGGTCGCCAGATGATTGGCATGAACCAACGTGCTTTAACAGCAGTCACTTGCTTAAATCCTCAAAACAACAAGTGGTACCCATTGGCCAGCCTGCCCTTCTATGATCGAGAGTTTTTCAGCGTGGTCAGCGCTGGAGACAACATCTATCTCTCAGGTAAGCAGCAGATTCCATAGGAACAGAACCACAGAAGGGTTTGGATTGGAAAGGACCTTTAAAGGTCACCTAAACCAACCGCCCTGCCATGGGCAGAGACACCTTCCACTATCCCAAGTTGCTCTAAGCCCCATCCAGCCTGGCCCTGGATGCTTCCAGAGAGGGGGCATACACAGTGTCTCTGGGCAATCTGTGCCAGGGCCTCACCACCCTCAATGTAAGAAATATCTTTCTTATGTCCAATCTAAATCTACCTTCTTTCAGTTTAAAACTCTTACATCTGATCTGTTACTACAGGCCTTGATAAAAAGCCTCTTTCAATCCTTCTTATAAGCCCCCTTTAAGTATTGAAAGATCATGATGAGGTCTTCCCAGACCTTTCTCTTCTCCAGGCTGAACAATCCCAAATCTCCCAGACTGAATAGGATCTGGGAGATATGAATCTGAATACTGTCTGAATAGGAGAGGCGCTCCAGCCCTCTGACCATTTTTATACACCATCCCAGGACTCAGTTCAACAGGTCCATGTCCTTCTTGTGCTGGGGACCCCAGAGCTGAACACTGTACTCAAGGTGAGATCTTATGAGAGCAGAGGAGGAGAATCACCTCCCTCGACCTGCTGGTCACGCTGCTTTTGATGCAGCCCAGGATACAGTTGACTTTCTGGGCTGTAAGTGCATACTGCTAGGTCATTTCCTGTTTTTTGTCCTCCGGTATCCCCCCCTCCTCTTCTACAGGGCTGTTCTCAATCCATTCACCCCCCCAGATTTACTGGTCTGGGAGAAGAGTTACAATACAGACAGCCCAGACTAAGCAAGACCTGCCAGAGTTTTACCCAGCTGCTTCTGGGGAGAAAAAAACAAAAAAGAGAGAAGTGGGAGGAATGTTGGGAGAAAGGGATTTCCCTGCTTTTTCATTCTCCATGTCTCTGCGGTGTTAACGTTCTCTCAGAGCAGTCAACAGCAATATCTTGCAGTTTCAACGTGAAGAAAATAGGTCTGACAACCATCAAGCATGCAAAGAGGTTTCACTGCCGTAGAAACACAATTCAGAATACTGGCTGTAGTTGAATCTAAATGGTAGGTTATGGAATTTGAGACAGACAGACTGAACTGCTGAATATGTGACCTACACTTAAAGTATTTGCTTACAGGAGCATTCATGTTTTGTACTTGTTGAAACCTCTCTTTTGACAGTAGTCACTAGTCCTATAATCTTCTTAGTTTTGATGAAACTGAGACCACGCTCCTTAAAAGGCTTTAACTCCCAAAGTATCTGTTGACGCCGTGCCCTGAGCATCACAGTATCTGGATTTTTGCAGTCTGCTGGTACCTCTGCTTGGCTGGAGGGGGAAAAGCAATTCCCACCAGACAATGCAAGGATGCTCTGATGGCAGATGAGTGGAGGCTGGATGATTAAAAGAGGAGGCTGGGCAGGGAGGTGCGGATGTGTGTGATCCGAGGATGTAGTTGGGAGCACAGATGCACCTGGCATCTGTATCAGAAAGGGGTTACAGCTGTGGCCTTTCCCTTGCTGAGCTCTCTCACTGCATTTTCTGCAGTAAATTGCTGCCTGTGGTGTTAAATTCCATTAATACTGCATAGATAGCCTAAGAATTGATTGGATATTATTTTTTGATGGTTTTTTTTCCCCATGCTTGTTTGCCCATGCTTGAGAGCAGCTGGAGCAAAAGTCTTCTGGGGAGGCTTTTGTCAGATGTTGGCTTTTAGTTATTCTTAGCTGAGGTGCCTTCCAATATGCACAGCCATTTTAGGCTGTGCCATACCTTGTAACAAAAGCTTGGAATCCTAATTTCAAAGCTCATTTCAATCTTTCCCTTGAATCTGGATGAGTGACCAGATGGTATTTGGTGGCTGCAATAAGGAGAGCTGGGAATGTAGCTAAGAGTCAGTTGTTATTTTGCTTTGCTCAAATGTAGAAGACATGGGAAAAAGGGAAGGGGAACCAAGAGAAGTGAGAATGGCCTGCAAGCTCCAAGTACTGGACCCTGCACTGCACAGCATAGGTTTGGAGAGCAAAATACCAAGGAGGGGGTCTGGTTTTCTCATTAAACCATGGAGCTGTGTCTAGTTCTTTTTCCTGGCTTGACCACTGACTCCTAGTGTGGTCCCAAATAAATCATTTCACTTCTTTGTGCTTCAAAACAGGATAGTAAGATATGCACTAAATGGCTACCTTGGAAGTTTCAAGCAGAAGTTATAAAGTGACCAATATAAATATTTCACAAGATCATCTTGAACTGTTCTACAGGAGTGGTACAGCTGGTTCTGTCTTCTATCCGCAAATGAAAATAAGTGAGAAATTTGTCCCTGAGAATTAGAAATTAAGCCTAACCTGCAAGCACTGGCTTTATTGTGCCCATATATGTGCTGCTTCAATCCATCACTGTATTAAGCATTTTAGATTTCGGGCTGGCCTGTGTCTCGCAAGCCAAGATAGACTCAGCCTCCTGACACCTTCTTGCAAGTGCTGCAGTAATTTAATAGACTGGAAGTTATTTATGAACACTGAGAAGGGTCTATCCCCTTATGTATGTGTCCCTCGTAGTCTGACATCTTGATTTCTTCATGTCATCTTATTAAAAAAACCCCAGCCTTTGGGGCGCATGAATAAATGACACAGATATGCATCATCGGAACAGATGCTCAGTATTGAGGGTGATTTATTTTAATTAGTCAAATGTCATTTGAAGAGTTTTTACTTTGTAACTGGCTTTGATTGCTGTGTGCAGAGCTGCTGCCGTTCCATGGTCTCACATAACTTTCCCCTTTTCTCTCCCCCGCCCGCCCCGGGTGCCAGGCGGCATGGAGTCGGGTGTCACGCTGGCTGATGTCTGGTGTTACATGTCCTTGCTCGATAACTGGAACCTCGTGTCCCGCATGACAGTCCCAAGGTGTCGGCATAACAGTCTGGTGTACGATGGGAAAATTTATACCATTGGAGGGGTCGGTGTGGCAGGCAACGTTGACCATGTGGAAAGGTAAAAAAACCCCCCAAAACTAAAAATAAGAAAGTAAAAGTGCTGTTTGCTGGAGCTTTTCCTTCATGCTATGCTAAAGGACCGTTCACCTTTTAAAGGACACATCAAATGGACTGTATGTAGTAGGAAAGTGGGCAGGATTAGATTTCATTTAAAAGCTTCAGTGGAAAGCATTGTTTCAAAACCAAAGAGGAAAGTTGCTAGCTTCTTGGTTTGCTCAGGGGAATGAAGAGAGGAATTAAGCTTCTTGGGACATTTTTCCAGGTTATACAATGAACTAATAAACTCCCTTTGAATTTAGTACTGATGAAAGTCTTTACAGACCACAATAGTACTTTTTGTTTTAAATCCAAGAAAAGTAACAGCAAAGTAAGTTTCTTGTATGTGTTTTCCGGGTGTAGCACCTCAGCCATGACCTGGCTGGAAGATCCTCTCTTTGGTGGTCTTGGCCTGGGGCTGGGACCTGCCAAGTTCAGAGTAAAATAACCAATAAATGGAAATGGTTTTGAATTCCTGGCTGAACAAAGACGGGAGAGAATGGAAATTTCTCCTTTCAAGTAAACTCCCGATGTAATTTTTTTCACATGGAACTTAGAATCCAGGAAGGAACAAAAGGGCAACAAAAATATCTCACAAAGTAAAATTCCAAAACCAGCTAATTTCTTGTCACCCATGGCATTCAGTAAAGTCATAGATTTTATATGTGTATCAATGTTTTCATTAAAAAATGGAATTCACTTTGAAGTGCAGTTTATGAGATTATATTCCAAAAATATCAATACAGTCTTAGCCTTCCCCAAACACTTAATGGGACACATTTTTGGAAAATGTTTTTCCTAAGTGAATGTGGCAATCAAAAGTATTTTTGTCAGTTTTAAATGCTAGATTTGAATACTTCTTCAGCAACATTTTGAAGCAGGCATTTTCCAGTAAAAGTTGTATTAACGGGCAAGACAAATAGGGATAGGTCATTAGGAAAGATTGTGGGGGAAGAAATAAACAACACATTTTTCAAAAGGTTAGGAACTGGTGTTGGTGGTGATGTTCTCAGCAAATCAGGGAAATGCAGACAGCAAAGAATGAATGATAAATCATAGCAGTGAATGTAGCACATGAACATTGCTTCCCTCTTTAACCCAGAACATAAGGTGGGCACTGCCAACCTGACTTCCTTTGAAGCAAATCTCACCCTTTTCAGCAGATGTCTGCAGGTATTTGTCCCATAATTTAAGTTAGTTAATTTTTAACTAGCAGAACTATTTTTGTGAACACAGGAAGGAGAGAGCCCAGGAAAGTGATGCTGTTTCATTCCATCTCTTTGATAAAGATGAACGGGGAAATAATGCTATTGAGAAGTCTTGATAGTTGTCATTGATTAAATTATCTCTTTTCAGTTTTCCTTGGGCCTGATTTCTGTCTCTGCTCCAATTTTCATGGTCTCCCTTTATCAAAGCATCCAAAATGTTGGTCAGTTGAATGGACCCCAAATCAAGCAGAGTCCCCTCGCTCCTTCCCTCTCATCTCAGTCACCCCAGCCCTCACCACAGATGACATTGCAGCCTGCAAAGTCACACCCAGGCCCTCGGCAGCCCCTGCTTGGCTCAGTGAGAGCAGCCCTGCTGGTTTTCCATTGTACCGAGCCCACCAAGAGACCTGGATGTGGGAAAGGAGCAGATTTCCTCCCTATCATTTTAGCACACGCTGTCTCAGCCACAATAAGGATGTCTTGTCATGGGGATTTGATAAACCCGTGGTTATAATTAATCTGCTGTTGTCTATAGAGTGACTTGTGAGGCAGAGCCATGGAAAAAGTGCAACATGGCCTTCTTTGGGCTGTGCCAGGAAATGAGAGAAGTTTGGGGATGCTTCCTTTTTTATTCTTCATATTAAAATGACAGTAGGGAATGACAGAAGTGAAGCACAGCATGGCAGCATCTATGTTTTGGAAAGGATGTCTCAGGGTCTGCTGTCAGAAATGCAGGTGAGGGAAGGCTGACCCTCCTAGCTGTGCTGAGCAAAGTCAGACCTTTTCACACAAAAGCACTTCCCATTCGGACAAGGCAGGGGTCAGGAATTTAAATCACTGTACCCATTCTTGCAAGCAATGAGGATTTCTGAATTTGGATTCTAACTATGGAAAAAACACACTAAAATACAAACTAGAATCACTTTAATTGCTGAGCTGGCTTCTGTCTTACAAGCTGCCAATGTCCACTTCTTGACTCTGCTTTTCATCCCCCCAACTCCTCTAGACCTACAAGAAACCACCTTTCTCCCATCATATTTCCTTGTGGGTTGCACATTCCTCTTTAAATACTGTGTTGGTTTGGATGGGACACTATGATACAGTCTCTCAGTAGGGGGAACCTCTCTGCCATTCCAGCAGGTCGTGGAAAAGCACTAAATTAAAATACTGTGGCATGGTCATAGAGTCCATATCAGGTGATGCCAAAAATTACACTTACGTCTAAAATTATCACTCCTCCCCTGAGTGTGGAATTGCAGAAACACACTCCTGAGTTTGGGGTAGTTTTTCACCTCCTAGGAGGCCTCTGAGATTACAGCCCTGTTATCCCTCCAGATGGAGGTGCAGGGGCTTATCCAGGCCTGACACACAATGCAGTCCTGGGCTGTACCACCAATGTGAAGGGCAAGGCACTGCACATCCTCTCTCACTGGACCACCTACCACCTCCCCTGGTGCATATGCAGCTTATCTTTCCCAACCACATTTTGCTTTCTGCTTGCTCAGTCAGCCCAAGCGTGACCATGCCCAGCTTTGGCCAGGTTCTGATGTGTGTCTGCTGGCACGGTGAAGGGCATGTTTCCAGTCCAAAGTGACTCACCCTGACCTCAACAGTTAGCACACCCAGAGCATGAAGTCTGCAGAGTGTCTCACCACAGTGGGTCTTTGAAGATAGAGAATATAGCATTTTCTCCCAGCCTCTTTCTTGTTCTCTACCTGGTTTTCAGGTAATACTTGATCCTAAATGGTTAAAATCTTAAAAAGATGTTTTTACAGCATTTTGCTTTTTAAAAACAAATGTCTGACCACCTTAGCTATACATAAGGCCATCTGCCTGCACTTCACACATCTGCTGCACTACTACAAAGCATTAAAGCAAGTAAGGACCATCAGCCTCCTAATGATTTATGGCATCAGCTCCTGTATCCATCTCTCCATGCTTTTGGTTGTGTCATTGATGCTGAAGGGTGCAGCCCTACCCAGAAATTCTGGTGCCACTTAAAACAGTGGGTTTTTTCCCATCAGATTCAACAGGGCTGAGATTCTTTACCCTTTATCTGCCATTTGTCTCTTAGGAGGCAGCAAAATTTCCATCTCGATGGATAATATTATGGGACTATCAATCACAAACAGATGAATAGGAGTCATTCTTTACTCATCTTAAAACAATATGCATGTGCCAGAGGGCGTGAGTTATAAGTCCATTTTGGTGGCTGTGCATGGGTATATGTTCAGGGAAAGTTATGTTTTTGCAATGAGTGTTTAGGGAAATAACAGCATGGCTGCAGTTCTCCATCAAACCCCTCTGGCAAGGTTCTGTGTGACAGGAAGCAAGTCATTAGGTGTTAGGCGAGAGGGTATTACACTTTCTGTCTTCTTCTGAGATATGAGTTGAGTTGGGAGCTGGTGAAATGAAGTGGATCCACGAACTAGGTCTTGAGATAATGGATGGGCCCTGTAATATATGCAATTTGAGAGCCGAGACGGCTGCGTATGCTGACAAGACAATGTATGTGACTGGAAGTGTGGAAATGTGGGTGCTTTGTGGTTATTATATGTTTGAAGGATGGAAGAAGATGAATCCCCTTGACCTGACAGTACTTTTGCAATAGGGTTGTCTAAAATTGGGAGATTACTTTTGTTGGCAGTGCATAGTTTGAGGACAGTCTAAAAAAAATTAGTGTAAAGAATAAGCTTTATACATTTTAGAAACTGCTATAGAACCTACTGTTTTACTGAGATATGATCATGCAGGAATTAGGGGTTCTCCACCAAGGAAGGTGGACATTACTTCACCAAAAGGATCGCCAGGCACTGGAACTCTGGAGGTATTTAAAAGTCATGTAGATGTGCCACTGAGGGACATGGTTTAATTGTGGACTTGGCAGTGCTGGGTTAATGGCTAGACTCAGTGATTTTAAAGATCTTATCTTACCTAGATGGAAGAAATTTAAATATATTGCCTTGTCTTAGGATAGTTTCTTAAGCCTGCCAGAAGAAAATAAAAAAGGCAAAAAATAATAATCCATTACTGTGATTTTAAATGTGGGAATCATCTGAAGAGCAGTTCAATATGGCACTGCACAGCTTTAGTTTAAATAGAAGCTTTCCTGCAAATATAATTGAACAATGCTTAAATAACTGAACTCTTTCTTGCAGACTGACAGAAATGGTCAGTGTGTAACCGGCTGACCACGATGTAAGCATCTTACAATGTGAATAAATGAAGATACACATATGGGTGTTTAACCTAGGAGGACAGAAATTAAGAGACTGAGAAAAAAAAATACTGTTTTCAGGTACTGAAGAGATCAAAAGTCAAGAAGGCAGTGAAGCGAGTGGCACAGCTTGAAATGAAGGGTTTTCTGCTGTTGATACTGAGGTGGTAGGGAAAGAGCATGGAAGGAGGCGCTGAATGAAATGAATGAAGGAAGGGGAAGATACAGGCCTACAGATGAAATCCTAAGAGTGGAGAGTTGTGGAAACCAGCAAAGTTTTATTTCTGCATATGCTCTCCTCAAGCCTGAACTGTATTTTCTGCTGGGTTCAGATCATTTGTCATATCATGGGTATATAAATTATACATTTACATACATTATATATGCAGATACTGTGCATATACACATATATAACAACATATAAGGTATATGTAAATAATACATAAATCAGCAGGTAGTGACTGCACAAGAGTGAGATGAGATCCCTGTGCTCGGTGCAAGTGACATGTGAAGTGACAGGTGGGGACACGTGTCCTGCAGGGCAGGGTACCAGTGGGCTGCTGGGGCAGAGGAAGGAACGGGGCAAGTGTGTAAAACCACACATGGGACCACAGCGTGCAAGGACTGCAGACCAGGAATTAGTCACGTGAAAGGAGATGTCCTTGAAGATTCAAGTTCAGCAAATTGGATGAGCTTGGTAGGCCCACAGCCAAGGACAAGCATGGACACACCGGGAGGGAGCAGTTTAGGAGAGGGAAGAAAAACCTTTGCTTGGCTTGAAGCCAGCTCACATTATGTCTCCATCTACAGCTTCAAACAGGGGATTCGAATGCAAAGCTTGACTAATGGAAAGAGATCAAAGTGATTATTCTTTAAATCAGTTTCCTCCCTGCTGGCCCTTGAGCAGGGCTGGTGTGACAGGCAGCCAGGATCCCCACGAGCACCAGTGGCCGTGGTGTGATGGCAGTGCCAGACACAACAGATGGAAAAGCCCTAGGGCAGAGAGGTAAAGCAGGTGTCAGTATTTTCTGTCCTGGAAGGTTACAAAGGTTCACCTTCATTCATTTTTAAACCAATTTAGTTAATCTGGTGCAAATCCTTGTGTGAACACATTAAGAGCTGACTTGAGATAGACCAAAATGATGGAAACCTGCCTTGCAGAGACTTAAGGAGCTTAGACTACTTAGTTTATCCCATAGAAGGTGAAGAGTTGACTTTATTATTTTCTGCACGTCCTTATGTGAAAGAGAGAGATTTGATAGCAGACAGCTTTATAATCCAGCAAGGAAAAAGAAACAAACTTTCTCTTGGTTGGGAGGTGAAGCAAAACAGCCTAGAAATCAGGTCTACCGTTTTCAAAGGAAGGAGTGAACTGGAGGAATAAATTCCCAGGGGATGGAGGGATGTGGTGGACAGCTATCAGGACACCTTGAAGGCATCAATTTTTCCTCTTCAGCCTCAGGGCTAGGGTAGGCACTTAAGAGAGTTGCTTCATTGAACAGCCCATGTAAAGCCCACATTAGACGCCCATCTGGGTGGACTGAGACTTGATTCCACCTGCTTTAAGGTTTACTGATTTTTTAAACCAAATGACCTTCAATAAAAGAGTGGGGTTTTAAGCTTCACCATGTGCACCTGTATCCAGTAGGTTTTTGGCCTTTAGCTTTCAGCAGATTAAGTGAAACTGGTCATTTTTAGTTTCTCAGTGGCAGATGAAGGACAGCAGGAAAAATACCAGCTCTGTCATTGTTGCAGCAGGCGGATGGCATGTGCCACAACCTTCCAGAAGCTTCTCCGCTAGGGAAGTCGCTCTGGCGGTGCCAACACACACTACACACTCACACACACACACATGGGATAATAATATGAGTCGGCATCAAAGAGACAGGAAGGGACTTCCTTTAGAGTTTCTGATGGGAGAAGTTTATTCCAGCCACGCACGTGAAGGGGTCCAGGCATGAAAATAAGGAATATGGGAGGGTCCAGGTTTATATATGGGGTCGGTAGGGGCGGAGAGAGCATCAGGGACCAGGGGTCTGAGGGCACAGGAGTGGTGCACAGGCAGGGCCAGGGTGTGGGAGCCAGTGGGGAAATAGTGAGGGAGTGGCAGAGGAACAAGGGCCAGTGAGGAGCAGGGAAGGGAGAACATTCTAGGGCAAGGACACATATGGGAGAAAGGGACAGGGAGGCCAAAGGGCCAACCAGGGAAGCAGAACTGGGGTACATTAACATAACAACACAAAACGTCATGGGAGAGGCCTTTTCTGTCTCCCTGACCTGGGAAGTATCTCTAGACTTAGGGTCCGTCTCTCCAGTGGACTACAATGGTCCCTTGTCCAGTAGCCCCTCCAGCCCCCACAGTCATCATAGAGCATAAACAGAGAGCAGTGAAAGTGAGTGAAATAGGGTCTGTGGGATCTGAGGCCTCCGTAAGGAAATTCATCCAGAAAAAGGATGATTGTTTTTGTAATTTGACCACTGTCCAGTATTCCTACAGCTGGAGTCCTTAACCACACCCAGCCCCCAGCATATGTGAAGTATATAATCCTTTCTTCCCAGAAACATATTAGAATAATCAGAAAGTCAGGAACATCTTTGTCTTGGGATCTGAGCTGTGCTAGGTACTTCTGCCAGCAACAGGGAAGGCAGCTGACTGCTCACCACCTCCATCTCAGACCACTTTGACTGCCCACAAATATTCCTGGTGCTAATTCAGAGTAGATGGTGTGAGACAAAACCTATCAGTTGACAGGTGGAATTTGTCTTCAAGGAGGAGCAAGAGAAGGAACACTAGATCAGTTCTCAGCTCTTTTGTTTTCCCCATTCCATAACCAATTATAGCCAATTTTTAAATGAAACATTAAGAATTAAATTACCAACTACTGCAAAAGCTGAGTTAGCGAAGTATGTCCCAAAAGCAACATGTGAAACTTTATACAACGTGAGATCTTTGCATGTCTGCTCGGGTGGATGTGGGTGCTGCTCCTTCAGTCTGAGTGCTGTGGGTGAAAGCAGGTGATGCAGCATGTGGTGGCTTACCTGGAGGAGCTGCTTGTGCAGTCAGAATGCATCTGCAGGCTCAGGTTTGGTACAAGAATCAGTCCAGCGAAGGTGTGTCACCTTGAATGCTCCCAGCACCATGTTGTTTAATCTTGTTATATTTCTTCCCTTTGATCACTTGTTGTAGATGAATTTAATTTCTCTGTAACTAATTTAGAGCATCATACGAGGCAGTTCTCCATGCTCATTATAAGGGACTTTTGTAATTTTTTTTAGGTGAAGTTTGCCTCCCTCTTGCTTTTGCTTCAGTTTTATGAGTGTGTTAATTACTTTCAGTTATATTACTTGGGAACTCATTAGTGCATTTTTATTAAGCACATTATTTTCTGCTGTTTCTGCCATTTTTATCATTCCTGCCTTTTATTTTCCCCAAGTTTGAGCAGTGAAAATTTGAGGGACATGTTACAGAGGGAGAATTCCACTGCTGCCAAATCGTATTTTGCAGAAGGGTTCACGTTCATCAATTCATTTCATGTTTGCATATTGCATATCACTGCCATTAAGAGCAAAAGCCCTGAATGGGTGATAAGAGCTTCTGTTCTGGCAGTCAACAACTCTGAAAAATCACTATGCTGGAAACTCCCGTTTGACTGCATCTGTCATTACATGGAAATATAGGTATCTAAAAATCACATTATTCTCCACTGTCTCCAAGTCTCATTTTAGAGCAGCTATTTGAATCCCTGCCACATTATCTTTAAAAAAAAGGGATGCCTGTACTTGTGATATTGTCTAAAATGAATCTTCATCCATGGATTGTTAACTGCACATCCCTTATGGTCAATGAGTTAATTAAATCAGATACTGATGACCTTAAAACTAATTTAGCACTTTCATGCTTACTCTTTTCTGTTTGATTCATGTCAAATACGAATCCAATGGTGAAATCTTACTCCAGCATTAACAGTTGCATCATCCTGAAATGAAGCACAGTAGCTTGGTTTGCACAATGAAAATTAAATGGAAGCAACTTATCTGGCACAAAATGTGCATTGCTGGTCAGTTAAGTAGAGTAAAAAGAGCCATCGTGTTGCATTATGTTGCAGGTGAGATGTGTTCCACAAGCTGAACAACTTATACTGAAGTGTATTAACAGTTGCCTGCCCACAGTCACTATTGGATACCTCCGCACTGATTAGCAAGAATAATCTCATTGTATACTCATTAAAAGAAACTAATCAATGGAAGACATCTCAACAGAGATGTCCCAAGTTTCTGCACCTTGGACTATAATGAGATTTGAGAGGCATATAGAGAAAACGGAACCAGCTTTCCCTGGGTTTCTATCGATGCTTTAAAACCGCAGAGAAAACATTCCTTACACTGTTTACCAAGTGGTTGAATTTGTCAGATGTTAAAAAAATACATTTCCACTTCTGCTTTTCTTCTGCTTGCCAAGCTGCCTTTCTGTGCCCCAGTCTGCTTTGTGTGCCTGTCTGTGCTGCCCAGTGCTGCTCACCTCAGCTCACTGCGCTGCTGTCGTCCCCAGGTACGACACCATCACCAACCAGTGGGAGACCATCGCCCCCCTGCCCAAGGCCGTGCACTCGGCCGCAGCCACCGTGTGCGGGGGCAAGATCTACGTGTTCGGAGGGGTGAACGAAGCTGGCCGAGCCGCAGGGGTCTTGCAGTCCTACATTCCTCAGACCAACTCATGGAGTTTCATAGAGTCCCCAATGATTGGTAAGCCTTGCGTGGTGTCAGAGCAAACCTCTGTCCTGCAGGTATCTTAATGACTTTGCAGAAGGCAAAGGAGTTGGGGGGTGGGAGGGGATATCCCTATAACATATTGGCAGGAATGCATGGATATTATACCAGAGAAGCAGTTATCTGGATCTCCACTGAAGGCAATTGTCACTCATTAATACAGACTAGTTACCAGCTAGAAGTGATGAGTTCAAAGCAGAGGAGAAAGGAATCAGTTATTAGGTATGAACAATTAGCCATTTTAGATTTAAAAAATCCCCAGGTGCAGTGAAACTTCAGGCTTGCATCATGTGTTGTTCCATGTGCGTTCACAGCACCGCTCAAGTAGTAGTTTATTGCTCATGGGTTTGTTAAAATGTTACCTGTCCGGTGGGAAGTGATTCTGAACTGGGATTTATTAGTGGTGTCCACAGGCACATGTGCTTCACAGGCTGACATCTTAAAGATGTAGTTTATTAAAAGTGTGTTTATTAGTTTATGATGCCCTTGAGCTCACCAAACATTAAGAGCAAGATGAGAAACCAAATTTTCCAATGTACCAGCCATCGTCAGAGGTGATGACTTCATTCCAAAATCAGAACAGCGCTCAGAAGCTTGCAATTTACTTGCTTTCTGTGGTGATTTGCACCCTGAGTGTTTAGGGTGCTTTTGGAAATGAGGTTTAGTGTTCAGCTTTGAGAGGATGCTCCTGCAGGCAGCAGCTGACTTGGTTCGTTTGCTCTGCACTGAGCTGTGCCAGCCTTCGCTCTGGCTGCACCCAAGTGGCCAAAGAAACAACTGACACACGGTCATTGCAGAGAAGCTGCTTTTGGAGTGGTTTGCCTTCCCATGCTAGTTCAGAGGATCATACAGTGGTTTGGGACCTTTAAAGGTCACGTAACCCAAGTAATAAGCAGGGACATCGTTCACTAATTCAGTTTGCTCAGAGCCATGTCCAACTTGACCTTGAAGTTTCCAGGGATGGGACATCTGCTGCCTGTTTGGGCAACCTGTTCCAGTGTTTAGAGCATTCTAAACCTCTTAGTAGTGCTGAAACTGTGACTTCATTTTTAAAAAATCATCTTCTCATTACTGAGCCTTAGAGCAATAGGAGTAGCAGGTAGGAAATTGTAGAAGGACAATGGTTAAGGTATTAAGGTAAGGCCTAAGTATATTCAGAACCTTAGAATAAGCTGCTCTTTCTGTTGCAGCTTGTTACAGTGATCCCAACCCTTTTGCTGGGGTTCCCTGGTAGATCAGGACAGGAGGAGCTGGCGCTCCGTGGCTGCAGCCTCCCCTGCACAGAGAGCCGCTCCCGATGCCGGCTGCTCCCGTGTGCTCTAACACAACATGACACACGTATGATGGGCATGGAGCGCCCAGCGGGAGGGCGTTAGCTGGCCAGAGGCGTGTTTATGTAAGACAGCAGCACAAACAACCCCACTGCCTGGCTTTTTCCATCACGTGGCTACAGCTATCGCTGCTCCTTTAATCCACTGACTGACAGGATGAGGTTTTCCTGGACTCACAGCATACTGCAAAAATGAGTGCATTATGCAAAGTTGTATTCCTATTCTTACCATAATAGTACAAGCGCCACAGGAGCTAAGGAATCATCCCCTGGGCTCAGTAGGGTCTAGCAAGCATGTGTGTTTAAAAAAAATCCTCTTAACCATCCTAGAGCTGGGTTCACCACCCATTGTTCTAATAGAGCTGTACTATTATTTCTTAATAGTACAGAAATACATGAAAAACACTAGTGATGTTAAAAAATGGTATTTATGTTTTTTCGGTGTAAGCAAAGTTCATTAGTTAAGCTGAAGGCATAAAATACATGATAAAACTAGGAGTTCTTTGTTGGATAACATAACATCAATTTACTTGCAAATAACTTAAAATAACAGTCTGAAAAATGGCACCCCGATGGAGAATGTCTGGGACTGTGAACTGATGTGATGCCTGATCTTCACTACAAGGCAGTGGGAATGCTGGAAATACATTTCATTTTCTCCAGCTTTACAGAAACCACAGCATCTCCTGTATTTTTAAAGTATCCCCTCAAGAACTGGATGCAGTGCCAGGAACTGTAGAGTCTAAAAGAAAGAGGAAGTAGAAAGAGCCTTTTGCAAAATGGTGCTGGGATCAATCCTGGCATGATCACTGCCAGGGTGCCTCTGACAGCCTCAGAGCCTTTTTGTGTTGATTCGTGAATTCCTAAGATGTACCTCTCAGCTAAGGCAACTGAGATGTCTGATGGTGAGTTGTTACAAAGTCACCCTAGAGATTAGTGAAACCTGTTTGACCTCAAATAGGACAACAGTTTATTTAAAAACGCCTCAAGCATGCTCAGATATGCAACAGTAGCTGCAGGTATTGAAAGCAGCTAGGGTCAGTGGAGATTTTTAGACCAGTAGCACCTGTCTCAGTTCACTGTGGTATTTTATGATAGTGAGTTGAATGCAGCGTGACACACGTTAGAACCCAGCAGGTCCACCTCTTTCAAAGCATCACGTGCCAGCCTGACCCAAGGCAACACTGGCATCAATCATGGCTCGTGTTTTGTCCAATCTGAGTGGAGGTGAAGCAGGCTGGACACTGACATCCTGCCTGTGCAGAGGAGATACAGACTGGGGACTGATAGCAAGTCCACTCAGCTCAGCCCTTGCTCTCTTTCTGCCTGGATTTCACTCCCAGTTCCCTTTTATTCTTCATGCTCCAGCTGTCAGGAGGTCTTGGGATGTGGATGCCTGTGAGCAGTAGGTGTGACACCAGGCTCACTGACACGCTGCACACAGATGCTGTGGGTGCCTTTGGGCAGATGTTGGCCACACACATCCACATTTGGGGAGGAGAAGGCCTTTCTCAGTGGCCCATCCTTTGCCCTGTGTCAGTCCTTCCCACCTTGGAGTGGGCAGATGTTCCTGCAGCAGTGCAGCCCACAGCTCAAAGTTACTGGGATACTGGAGCCTCACGGGGCTTTCACACTGCATGTTTTTGGTAAACACCAAAACCTTGGACATCTTCTTGTGTTGTTAGATGTAAAAACAAAAGTCCTACATGAGTAAGTGAACTTGGGTATATACTTGTAGCACGTGCCTTTCCATTTCTAGTCAAGCTGTCCTATATAGCTGTGCTAAAAATGTATTCCATGCCCAGCTTCCTGAGCTTTGTCTTATTTAACAAGATGGCCATCGACCTGCTGAAGCCAGGGATTCTAAGTAAGCCTAATCACTTGGTCACTGCCTTTAAGTTCACATTGTGCCTTCATGACAGGGCACTAAAATATATCTTTTTTTGATACTCTGAACAGTCAGTGTGGAATTACAAGGTTTCATTAATGTTTCTGGATTGTAAGAAAACCAGTGTTTAATTACCACCACTATTAATTTTTAAAATCTGGTGAGAACTAGAGAACAGGGATCTAAGTTCTCTGAGTATTTCTGGTTTCTAATACAAGTATCTAATTCCTCACCATACCATTTATTCCTTCAGTGATATATCTGACCAAATTGGGACAATCACAGACCCAAGAATGCAAGACCTATCTGTAAAACAGAACTAGAAGCATCTGTGCATTTTTACTGCACTGTCCCATAGCTTATTTTTGTTAAAATGCATAATAATAATAATAATAATAAAAAAATTTTTGACTTTACAAGAAAAATCATATAAATGTCTTGTCACTCTCCCAAGGCCAATAGTTTGGTATTTGTAGGGGAATATGGCTAGCTTTCACCTGAAAGTCCCAAAGCAATGAGTGTTTCCTCTCATTCTTCCTATGGCCAGTTCTTTTTCACCCTACTAAGCTTGAGTTTTTATCTCACCTATTTCTCCTCTCTATATGCCATGTCCTTCCGGCAGAATTACTTTTTCTACTACTCAGTGTGTTTCCCTATCTATTCTCTGCCCTCTGCCCTGAAAAATCAGTATTTTTTTGTTGCTGTTTATCCAATGTCCTCCTTTTCACTCCTATCTCTCCTTCATCTCCATGGCTGTTCTTTTTCCAACACTCTTCAGTTCATCAACCTTGTGCCCATAAATTTGATGCTAAAGCTGCCCTACAGTGGAGCCTCCTGCTTTGGCATGGGCCAGCCCCACCACACATACACAAAATGTGGTGTTTGCAAGTGATGACACTCGACTTTGGGGTCTCCAAGGAGGGTTTGCTCCAGGGTCAGTGGGGAAGCCATAGGACTGCGTGGCCAGTTGTGTATTTGGGAGAGATCAGCCTGCAGGAGAGCTCCGAGCCTGCAGTGACATCCAAGCCCTCACTGTTCACACAGCAGCTTCACCTGGGCCTCACAAGCTGTGTTAAGGATCAGATCACAGTCTCCTGGTTATCCTATGGCCGTGCCATTCTTGAGTTTGTCTGCAGAGTGTTCAAGGAGAGGAAGAGGCACTTACTATTAAAAGCAGGCTTAGTTTGTATTAACCAGTTTCTCTAATCTGCTCCATCAAGTGCATCAACCTCCCCACCAGGCACCCACACCTGCCAGGAGACAATTTGGTTGGAGTTCTGCCTGGACTGGTGGCACTCCTGCATTTCTTCCTCCCAGTAAAAATGTTTAACTAGCTTGGTTATAGCACCCTTATTCCATATGAAGGGCTGCTGCTGTTCATTGCAGTGCCCCTTCAGTCCCTGACCGAGTTCATTACAAAAGGCAGTGTAAGATCTTTGAGCAATCACAGGAGGGAAAGCAGGACTGTGCTACTTGGCCATGTAATGTAGGGAGAGATGTGAGAGCTACAGACACATCCCCAGAGCAGTCTGACCTCCCCGAGGGGCACAGCAGCAGGTTAAATCATCAACCCCACGTGAAGGACACCTCTGGCTCAAGCAGTGTCATGGAGTGCACACTCCTTCCTCCAATGGCCTGTCACAGAATAGAACTACTGGCTTATTTTATTGTAGCAACAGAAAAGGAGAGTGATGTTTCCATGTTATCCACTTGGACAGAAGATTACCTTTTACCTGTTATTTCATTTACATTTATTCTGCCTTCTAATCTCAACGTGTGTTTGCTGATCTTGACAAATCCCATTTAAGATTTTCCAGCCTGAAATGGATTACCATATCCAACAGCCTCAACACTTAAACTTTGGAGAGGAAAGGAGGCTGCTTCTCTGTTTCCATGCTTCCTCTCCCCTCTCTTCCTTTTCTCCAGCAGTCTTTTGAAATACCCAGTGGCCCCACTGTATCACACAGAAGCCTCTGACACATAGAAGCTCATGTTCACGCCCAGTAGCATTGTCCACCTCCTCTCCAGCTTGCTGCACATTGACCAAAAAGCCCAACCAGAAAATGGTTTTGCAAAATTAGGCTCCCCAGCAGCTGCCTTGCACTGTGACTGTGTTAAGGACTTCAAACAGCGACAGAAACTGGAGTCTCCTGAGAGTTTGCATGAGCATACCAAGCCCTGAAAAAGACAACACCACAGGAAGCGTGTGGGTTGCATCTGGGATGAAGTAAGGTTAAAGATTGAAGGTGGTCATCCCCAAATAAGTATCAGGAATGATGACTTGACATCTCCAAAATCCCGGTATCCATGAACAATTTCTGTCCCCATGGTAGCAAAACAAAAATAAAACCCACTGTTTCCTCTCTGCCTCTCTACCCTTCTCTCTGGGAGGGTGTCCCTTGTGTCTTTTTTGCCGTATCTTCATCAGGAACAAGAGACTTTTCTGTGAACTTCTTCCTTCCTGAGAGAAAGAGCAAAGATTTCTCTGTTTCTCTATCTCAGACTTACTTGATACCAATTTATGAAATTATAGCTAAAGACAAAAGCAGTAAAAAGACAACAGATAGGAGATGTATTGAAAAATTGATGAGAATCAAACACAATTGCCTCTTAAAAAAGGAAGAAAAAGAATATCAGAAAAGGAAAAAAAAAAGTCACTATAAAAATACCCAATGGGTTTCCCTCTCATTCTTTAACAAAAAGAAATGTGAAGTCAGTGATTCAGTCCCAGGAGAAGTCACTATTTCTGTCATGAGGGAGCCCCAAATAATTTCCCTGTGAGATTTGGGAGCTGAGGGGTTTTTTTTTAATGCAAGAGTTTCATTCTCCTACAAAACTGTGCTAGACGCAGAAAAAAACCCAAGAAGTGATAATTAAATATGGAAAATTTCTGATGAGTGTCTTAAGTGGAAAAAATGTCACATATGCAAGTCTGATTTGGAAAGGGATGCGAGCTGGGTTGTTAGGACAGATAAGCCTTTCTGATGAATTATAGTGACTTAGTGGCACCGTGAAGAAACTGAATACTCCTTGTTCTATTTTCTGGATGAATTAATTTCTTCCCATCTGTTCCCAAGGATCAGTGACATTTTCCTAATACAGCCATGGTTTTTTGACATATGCCTGTAAATACTCAGCATAGTAGGAGCTCAACTTTAACCCATCACATGGGTTCTGTCTGTTTTCCTGGCGGGTGCTGCACTCCCGTAGGTACCCCGGGGCACGTGCCAGTGTGGGGTGGGAGGAACTGAGCCAGACCACCCCATGGCCATGCTGGGACAGAAGCAGACAGCACAAAACCATTCATTCTTTTTGTTCTAGTTTTACCAATTCAAACCTCAATTAAGGAGATTATCTCTCTTCTGGAGATGTTCATCAGCTTTTGCTTAACTCCTGTCATAATTAGGTCTCTGTTAAATATTTAATGGAATAAGGTAGTTTTACAAGAACCTCAAGGTTACAATGCATCATGCAAGAGGTAAGCAAATCCCCAAATAAAGCTGCCGCATCTGGTTTAAGCCCATGCTTTTCTGTGTCCCTAAAAGGACACAGCCATAAATGCTGTAGATGTGGGAGGAACATACAAAGCCCTTCAGTGTTATGCAGAGGCTGTTACCAGAGATGTAAGAGCACAGTAAAGATGGTACTGCACCCTCTCTCCAGCTTCTTCCCCCTTTGGAGGAAATTGCAGGGGCTTGAAACCAGCAGGACTGTGTCCATTCTGATTCCCTGTTGGAGATGGAGGGGGATCAACCTTTCCTGAAAATGCAGATTTTGGAAATCTCTACTGCAAGAAGAGAATTTTATGTGTCCCTTGCCCCCAGGATGGCCTCCCAGGAAACATGCACTTCATACCCCAAAGGGCTAAGCCAAAGTGCTGAGGCTCCTGCTTCTTAGAGAACTGGTTGTGAGGCTTATTTTAACTCAAAGCAATGCATTTTCCCATCTTTTGTTCCCAGACACTGCTGATTGGTTTTCCAGAAATGTTGATTAAAAAAACTGTATCTCATCAAGACAGACATCATCATGAGGAATTTCAGCCCAACTGGCTCATATTTAATAATGTGCATATGGCGTGCTAGCAGTATAAGGGACAAGCCAACTAATTAGATTAGAATTATTTTATTCAATTATTTATGATCAGTTTTACTAATATTTCTAATAATGCCCCAGCTAACAAGAATTTTAAAGCACCCTCAGAAAATCTGATTGAACTTGACTCAGGATGAGAGAGTTGCTTAATTTCAAACTCCCAACCTCACACAGTTCGTTGCGAAATTACAGGAGTGCTTGGAGATACACATACATCTGAAAATAAAAATGCAGGTGAATTTATGAGACAGATAAAGGTGAAAAAGAAATCAGGTCTCAGAAAATCTTCTGGAAATCTGTGGGTAACCTTCCCACAAGCAAAAGCACAATATAAAAGAGTATCAACTATTGGATATTAGTTGTGGGGGGTCTCTGTCCTGTGGGTTTCTGTTGTATTTAGCTGCTGCACAGACATGGGAAGCATCTGAGCTAAAACTTGCAGCAATTCAAAATTCCAAACCAATTTGACATCTTAACTTCATATGTAACTGTGGAACTTTCATGGTGACTCCATTAGGCTTCAGGAGAGAATAATTGTTCTTTACTAGTTTAGAGGGAGGCACATGGGGAATGAAGAAGTGATGAACTTTAAAAATGCCTTTGAGAACTTGGAGAGAGGAGAACAAAACCAGGAAAGGTTTCCTCATTTTTCTTTCCCTAGCCTTGGAGGTGTAGAGAAACGTGACTTATCTATAAATAAGGGGAATGTATAAATAAAAAAACAGTCTCCAAAACTGAGCCTAAAACTGATCTCAGTGTTGCTTTCCATTGACAGATAACAAATATGCTCCTGCAGTCACTCTCAATGGGTTCATCTTTATTCTTGGAGGAGCTTATGCACGAGCAACCACCATCTATGACCCAGAGAAAGGCAATATTAAAGCAGGTCCCAACATGAACCACTCCAGGCAGTTCTGCAGGTGAGAAAAACCATTAAAACAGAATTACCGGTGCTTTAACATTTTCTGTTGATAAATAAGCTACGACAAGTGAAGGGGAGAGGGGAAGGGAGGTGTGAACCATTTGGGGTTTTTCCTCATCTCTTTTCTGTACATGTTCAGGCACACAGCATTTCCCAAAGTGTACATTCAGCAGTCTGTTATGGTTCACGTGTCTCCTCATGCTCAGCCACGATGGATCACGGCGAGGGATGTGTGTTGGGCTCCTCCAGTGATTACAGGAGTTCTGTTCTCCTCAGTTTGCCATGTGCAACTAGAGGATGATAAATATCCTCTGTAGGAGAGACCACCATAATGTGGAACATGTTTTTGCTAACCAGCTAAAAGATCCTTGAATGAAAAAGAATACTGAGTAAGCACCGCACACCGATACTAATTACTATTATTTATTAGGTGCTTTTGATTGCTTTTTGGGCCTGCTTCCCTGATCGTCGTCACAAGTTGAACAAATTTCACAAATTTTCTGACAAAAATAAAACTTGGCAGCCATTGCAGGTACTGGCAGCACTTAAAGGCCTTTCAAATAGTTTTACATGGCTGCTACTGAAAGACAGGCTTGTTTTGGGCTGTGCACAGCCAGCCCTTCACAGAGCAGATTCCCATGCTGGGAAAGGGCTGAGCTGTTGGTTTCCCTGGAAAAGCCAGTGCTGGTGTCCAGACACTGCCACAGGCACCAGGTGAGGATTTGTTATCCATGTCTGATGCAGCAGCATCCTGAGGCACTGAGCCAAGCCCAGGAGGAGGGGATGTGTTAATATCCTGACAAAACACTGGCTGGGGCGGGAGGAAGAGCAGCAATGGGGCAGCAGCAGGGCCCACAGCAGACCCACATCTTCCAGATACTCAGCCAACTGCACCTTGCTCCAGGGGTGTCCCTGCCTACTGTTGGAAAAACACCTCCATCTTTATCTTGGATCTAGCCTTTCACTTCAATGCAGATGAGAAAATGCCTTTTAAGAAATCATGCTCAGTTTTTCCCTTTTTGCTGTTTTTTTGTCATTTCCTCCTTTTTTCTCTTCTTTTTATTAATTTAAGGGGTGCCCTCTCTTGGCTGCTGGAGCAGATATTGCTGTAAGCAAAGGGAGCACCAGCTCCATCCCAAGCCAGCTCCATCCCAGTGGCCACTGCCCTGTTCCCCTATTCTAAGGACACTTTCTCCCAGTCCCTCCACTCCAGCAGGAGGCAAAGCAGAGCTCAGGCAGCATGTAATGATATTTTTCTCCTGAAAACCAGAAATAACGGGTACAATACTGCTCAGGATCAGAGCCCTAAGATGGAAAATGAAACATGAGGGACTTGGACATTTGATATGTTCCTGCATCTTCCCATCCATCGTAGAGAGGGATGAGCTGCTCTTTGAACATCTCGGGTTTGTAAAAAGTAACAAACATCTGTTAAATATACAAGAGGAATTGCATGGCCGATTTCAACTGCTGGCTGAGCACCTCACCTGAAAACTTGCCAGGGTTTCTAACATGAAGGGATGATTTGCTTTGCAACCTGCAGAACAGAAGGGCCAAGGAAAGTACTGGTGACTTAAATATTCCCTAGTGCTTAGACACCATAATAAACTGGCTTTGTTTAAGTAGAATTTGTCACCTATCCATAAAAAATAAATTAAAGCTTTTAGATGACTTTTTTTTTCTAATGCCTAAAGCAACAGTGGACAGGAAACCTACATTTATAGTGAAATGGTCACCAAAAAAAAGTAGATACACTTGGAAGCAAAAAAGGCTCCATTTCAAAGATTCTTCGATGTGCTGGGAAATAGTCAAGGAAAAATATTTCAGCCTAAAGGACATGTAAAGCCTGTGACAAAACCTAAATAAATCAGGATGTATGGAAATAGAGTAGATTGGGGGTCAGCAGTTACAAATAGGTTAAAAACCTGCTGCTGCTACAAGGAGGCTGAGGGAACCAGTGCTGAGGGCTAGTAGGGGTAAAAAGAAAGGCTCTTTAAATCTTTGGGGATCAAATTTGTAATTTTAATCAGTTATAAAAACACTGCTCGTGAGACTGATGAGGTAGCAAAGTAAAATACAGACCGATTGGGTGAGTGTTTCTCATCTGTATTTGGAGGGGATCAAGGAGGTTCGGTTCCATATTCTGCTGTGAGGGACCAAAAATGGTCACTGTTGGCAGCAAGGAAAGATGGGAACCCTGAAATTTTATTCTCGGATCAAGCAAGCCAGCTGTCTTAGACTCAGGTGTCTTTAGAGATTTCATTGAGAAGCTGATTGAACCACTAATGTTGATTTTTAATAACTTTTCAAATTGAGGATGGATCAGGGCACTGCCAAAGTGTTTTCATATTTTGAAAAGGTGAAAAGGAGAATTTCAGTGCAGCAATTAATTTTGCGAAGTACCAGCATCAAGCTAAGGGGTCTCACTTAGCCTCATGTTGGTCCTCTGCAAAATACCAGAGTGGTTAATTTGGGATTTCATCAACAAATAACTAGATGCTAATAAAATAATGAGCATCAATCAATGCACTTTTCTGGAAAATGAGGCTTGTTAAACCACCCTGTTGTCACAGAACCATTTAGGTTTGAAAAGACCTTTGAGGTCCTCAAATCCATCCATAAACCTGACACTGCTGAGTTCACCAAAGGTATTGGGAAGCCTGGTTCTTTGTTTTGGTTTGTAATACAACATGCCTGGCTGCTAAAGACAACTGTGATGCTGTAATATACTGCAATTTCTCCAAGGTATTTGGCTGGCATTATATGGAATTAACAAGGCACACAGTAGAGAGATTAAATCTGCTTCACTGACAGATCTCAAAATGTAGTTGTTAATGAGAAGATATCATTGAGCAAGGCCACTGGTAGCAAGCATTTCTTCTTCTTCAATGCTATTTAATACACCTACCAACAATCCAGGTAATAGAAAATCTCTCCTGATAAAGGCTGCAGGTGGCAAAACACTAACTGGGTACAAAATATTACAGAAGGAGCTATATTAGCAGTTACCTGAATATCTCAGTTGAACTGTCTCAAGCTAGCAGTGGTATTTTAAATACAAAGTAAGACATGGAGGAAGCACACTCTTAGCAGCCCTGCTCCCTTGGAAAGCCAGGCTCTCAGAGGAGGCCATAAAGGAGATCACTCAGAGCAGCACAACATGAGCTCGCATCACAGTGCTCTGGATGAAAGGTCAGTGCAATATTGGAGATATAAAATGAGCCCTAACACCGAAATGAAAACAAGTGAAGCTGGGGAGAGCGAGTGCTGCTGCATACAGCACTGGCGAGATGAGTGCAGGTCCTGGGTCCTGCATCAGCACATGGAAATACCAGCAGAAGTTCAAAGGGAAGCTGCCAAAATGACCCCAGATTGCAAATCAAACCTTTGACACGAAACTCAAGGAGTTTATCAAAGAAAGGCTGAGAGGTTACTTGATCACTGGGAGCAAATGGAGACGCTTTCAGTCTTGCAGACAAAGACGTAGCAGGTTACAAGGGCTGGAAAGTCAAGGTACACTTCTTGGCCTCAAAGTGAAGCGCTTTCCCAACAGCAAGGATAATTAAACAGAGAAGCAGCAAAGGAGGGGGTGAACTCACCAACACTCGCTGTTTTTAAGAGGAGATTAGATACGTTTCCAGGAGAGATGCTGCCTGGGGAAATGTCCATGGCCTGCATATACACAAGCTCAGATTAACTAAGCACAGAGGTCCCTTCTCACCTTAGCCTGTGAATCTATAAATTCCTCATTCCACTCATTAGCATGGATCACAAAAAACATGGTTTAAAAGCAGCAGCATAAACAACTTAAAAATTAACTGCATGCTATTGATCTCCTCTCACCAGGAATCACTCAATACTGAATTTGCTGGGAAAAATCTTGACCACATCACTTTTATTTTTATCTGCTTTGTTTCTACATGTTAGTGATGAGGGAGTATGATAGCCTCGAGCAGAAGGAAAAGAAATGTGTGTGACATTCCCTGCCTATGAAAAATTAAAGGTCCGTTCAAATGGTTTTAATATCAAGTTAAATTACTTTTAATGAAAAATGAAAAATAAATGGTTCAGGTCTCCAGCTCACAATCAACAGAAGAGCAAATTGAGGATCATTTTCAGATTAAGGCCAGCCTGATGGAAGTCAATAAGAAATTCATGCTGTTGTAGAATTAACCCTTTGGAAGATGGTGCTAAATGAGAAAAGAGCTATAATAGGCCTGAAGCGTTTTAAAATTCCCTGAGAGATTAAACACCTTCCAAACAACAGGTGAAGGAAATATTTGACATTTCCCAAACATCAGGCAAGTGTGAACTTTTTGCCACACACACCCTGTCTCAGTTTGGCAGCCCCTATTCATTTGCAGGATCTGGAGATGGTGGACAGCAGCCAAGAGGAATGAAAAGCCAGGATGAGATGATCACACCTCGCTCTGCCAGCCACCTCCCTGCAAAAAGACTTGCAGATATCCCTCCCTTTCAGCGTGGCAGGGCCTCCCTTTGCAGGCAGGAGTTCTCCCTTCCTGCAGTGCCCTTCAAGGGTTTATTTTTCCACAAGTGAAAAGAATACCAAATGCGTTCCTGTGCATGATTAAAAATTCCATATTCTGCTTGCTTAGGATGCAAGCAGCGTGCAAACAGGCTTGTGCTACAGATAGCCTCTACAGGGCAACAGCAGCAGCGTGGTGGTGCCAGCAATAATTCCAGAGAAGCTAATTTAGTACCAGCAATTCCCAACAGACACCAGAAAAGCATTTTCTTCCTTCTCCTCTGACTGCTAACCAGTAAGATTTATTAGATGGTTCTGCTGAATGGAAATCTTTAATAAAACTTTGACTCAGGCTGAACAGCACAAAACCAGGGTCAGTTTGGGGATTATTTGCCCCCCCTTCTTTTCAAGAAAGGCCTTGTTCTTGAACAGCAAAGCATGGTGCCTCCTGTGCTGACCTGCCAGGCATTGCTGACCTACAGCACCAGCTACAGCCTCCCCAGGCTAGCTCCCTTCCTTCTTGCAAAGTTCATGACCACTCCAGGCACTGGAAGGAGCTGGAGCACAGCTTGTTTGGATGGATATTCCCAGGTGCAGCTATTATGGAGCAGGTTTCCTCAATGGCCATGTGCTTCCTGAGCCTACAGACAGGAAGGCTGGTGTGTTCAGCCAGCAGCATTTGCAACTGGAGGTGTTTGTAGTCCAAAAGGGAAAATTAAAATCTTTCAGCATATCTGGAAGGAGACATAAGTGTGGGACCAGCGGTGAGAACTGCTGCACCAGACTACTGGCAATAATTTTTGTAGGAGCTGATGACATGAAGGATTGTGGTGGGCATTAAAGCATAACTGATATAGACAGAGCACTCAGGCCATTAATGATGTACTGTGGACTCCGGAGTAAAACTCTGCTGGTTTTCAGCAACAAGTAGCGATGCCACATGATGGTTTTGGATCATTAGCAAGGGAAAGTGCTCCTGGAGCAGGGGAGAATATAACTGGAGCTTGGCCAAAACACCCACACTAATAATCCCGCTCCAAGAAGGGGCATGATATCCTCCTAATTGACCATGACTAATCTGGACCCTCATTTATCCATCTCATTGTAAAGATGACACTTCTGGCAGCGCGACACAGCCACCCGAGCTTGAGCCTTCTGCGGCATCACACCCTGGCTGCCAGCACGGCCGGGGGCTGTCAGCACTGCCTCCAGACAGGGAGCAGTGCCTGGGCTCCCTGACTGCCACCACCCACAGACACAATGCCAGCAGTGCCTTTTGCTCCAGCGGCACAAACCACGTGCAGGTGTCTCAGAAAGGTCCCTGGTTTAAAAAAAAGCTTAAGCGGCACTTGCTGCTCTGCCTGGCACTGCCCAGAGTCACATCCCACAGGGGCTGGGACCCTGGAAGCTTCCCTGGTCATAAAGCCAACTTCATCCAGTGGATGAGCATCCTGGAATCACACAGCATCCTGAGTTGGAAGGGATGCACAAGAATCATCAAGTCCGACTCCTGTCCCTACACAGGACAATCCCAAGAATCCACTAGCATCATTCAGTTCCACCTCCAGTAAAACCCTCCTGAAATCTTAGGGCAGGAAGGAAATTCATCAACTAATAAATGCAGGGATTTTTTTTTTCTTCTTTTAAGCCAATCCTGTGACAACCTAGCTGATAATAGTCAATAGTGTTTGTGGAACTGCTCCAAATAAATGAGTGTGTGCTTGTGCATGCATAGCCAAGAGTGAACAGAGAGAAGAGCATTGTTTGAGGCCTCAGAAGATAGTAAGTTTCAGGCAGTCAATACACTAATTCAGCCATTTAAAATCCTTTGCAACCCTGAGTGTTACAAGACAGATTTTTTTAAAATTATTTTTTAACATTTCTTGATGAGGCTGATGTGATCCTTAGGACTGAGCAATAAAAAACAAAATCAACATTTCTTGTAGTCCCACTGCTTGATGGTATGTCCAGCATATCACTGGGAGAGGGAAGTGCTGGAGCAAAAGCACCCAGGCATTCACCTCTCAAACATACAGAAAAAAAGACAGTGAAATCCTCCACTTCCAAAGCTTCCACTACTGCCCATCAGGAGACTTCCATCTTCCCATTCTACTCAGCTTTTGTCAGGCAGCACTTCTGGTTCCCACAGTTCAAAAAAGACACAGACAGTCTGGAGAGGGTCCAGAGGAGGGTCGTGAAGATGATCAATGGGCCAGAGAGCTTGCCTGATGAGGGAAGACTGAAGGAGTTGGGTCTTTTCTCCCTGGAGAAGAGAAGGCTCAGGGGACCCTCACAGAGTATTCCAGGAGTACAAGAGCAGCTTCAAGGAGGACAGAAACTCCCTTGACAAGGAGCCACAGGGAGAAGACAAGGGGCAACAGGTACAAGCTGCAGGAGGAGAAGCTTCATCATGATGTAAGAATTTTTTACTGAACAACCTCCCCAGGATGTGGTGGAGCCCCATCACCAAAGGTTTTCAAGATGTTACTGGACAAGGTGCAAGATAATCTCATCTGGTGTCCCTTTCCCACAAAAGGTTGGGCCAGATGATCTTCCAAGGTCCTTGCCTGCCTGGGCTGTTCTGTGATTTTTTGGTTCAGTGATTCAGTTTGCCCATCAAGTCTTTTAACAGGCAGCTGTCAGAGAGGCACTTCCTCTGCCATTTGCTCAGACTGGGCAAGGACTGAAAGGTGGACAGGCAGGGAAGAGATGCAAAGGGTGTTTAGATTTCACAAGCACACCAGTCATGGACAGCCAGGTCCCCACCAGCCCTTGGCACACCTCAGCCTCATTGGGATTTTCCTGGGAGTGTGATCCAGAGCTTCATGGAGGCCAGCAGATGAATCAGATGACCCGTGGCAGTGTCAGGGGACAGTCATAGCACGACCTCTTGACACTGAGCATTGTTTGGGAAATGAAGGATATCCAGGCACCTCAGGAGAATCAGTCACAGAGCAAGAGAAGCCTCTCTAGTGAACAGCAGTAATTACCTGCAGAATAGAAAGCTGGGTCATTCATTAGCCTGCACAGTGATAATTTGCTGAAACTCATTTTTTTTTGAAGAAGTGTCTGAAGTCATCTGGATTTGGATGCCCATAACCTTCACCCTGGGCATTCTGCTGGAGAGGTGAGGTATGGCTGCTCCACAGCCAGGGAAGTCACTGCCCCAAAGCCACCAGAGGGTTTGTATCCCTGCAGCAAGACTCTGTGGCACAGAGCTTCCTTCCTTCCTTCCCAGGCTCTGACAGCCTGTAATCATTTTATCTCTCAGGATTAATGGCACCAAGCAATAAACTCTCATCCTAATTATTGTAATTATTTCTTTCTTTGTATGTCAGCCTTGGTAACGATGTTTTTACAGCTGATAGGATGGAAGGGAGGGGAGAAACGAAATATTGTCACAGTAATGAAAAAAGAGCGATGAGCATACTCGTTTTCACTCACTTTTCTCAAGGTTTTAGAACCCACTTGAGTTTTCTATTCCCTAAGGTCCCAGAAATTAGTGGTGATTGTCCTAATACTGCAAAGTAGCAGCAATTTAGGATTAAATTCCTAATTATCCTAAGCACCTACCTGCCACTTTAGCCCCAGAGATGCCCGAATGTCTCCAAAGTCCCCTGCAAGTCTAAGTACCCACTGTGTGCTCAGAACTGCCTATTCCTTCATGGCAGGAGCAGCTCACTGCTTTGCTTAACCTCAGGCATGACTCACAAGCTAAGCATTATGCCAGCCTTATCTACAGGAATTGCATATGGAAGAAGCAGAAGTTGCTCTAATCACCATTTAAAATTCATACAGTATTCAAGAGGGTGGAATTTCAGCATCCATTTCTTCCCCACTGTATTAGCACCGTGATGGGAAGGTACAGGATTGAGCTGCTTGTCCCAGGTGCTGGGCAGGAATTCTTTCCAGTGCTGTAGCCCAGGTTCCAGAGTACAGGAGCAGCACTTGCCCACTCACAGTAACCCCAAATCCAGAGCACAGGCTGGGGAGGAGCCCAGGCCCAGATCATTTTGGGAAAGTTTCCTTGGCTGCTCAGCTCTGGCTCCTACTAAATAGAGCAGCTGCTACTAAACATGCCACAGAGAAGATTTCACTAGAAGGAATGTGGGTGGCTAAGATGCAACACAAGAATTTGTAAAGCACCCACGTTCCTTTTTAGAGACCTGACGTGAGATGCCCGAGGGAATACCAGCACTAAAGGCCAGGTTTCAGCTGTGCAGCACAGAGCCAGCAAGGAAGCACTGGTGGCTGCTTGGCTCCTGTTCCCATGGCCACCTGTAGAGCCTTCCCTCTGGTCATTCCATTCTTCCCATCCAGATCAAAAGCTCCATGCAGAGGAATTTCATCAGTTAATGAGAAGTGAGTGGTACACCAGCCCCATGTGTCAGTGGTGACTGGGGACTGAGACCCTCTCTGTATTGGTGTGAGGTGCTGCCATCTACACCAGCATGTCCACACCAGTAAATTAAAACCAAGACCATTCATGGGCAGCAGACCTTGATCATCAGCACTGATGGAACCAGCCCCAGGTTCCATGCTCCACACTAATATTTGTTTCAGTTGCCCATTATTGATAGTTCTGAAGACAGATCTTTTTGGGGATCTTTTGGAGTTTGTTTCATTTTTCCCACTTAACCCAAAAGAATGGGTAAATTAACCCATTTAATTTTTATTACTTTTTTGCATCAAGCATTGTGTAGGAGTGCTGTTTTAATTAGTAATCAGCATAGAGAACCAAGGCAGCAGAGCTGCTTTGTACCACAGTCCATCTCTAACCCTGGACCCTCTTCCATATCCCAAACAAAGAAGTGTTCATCTTCTTCAACTTCACAATACAGAAAAAAAAAAAAAAAAAAAAGGTGAAACAAAACCAGCAAGCATTACCCCAGGGCCTCTTCTCAACTGCTCATTTCAGCAGCCTGTCCCCCACATCAGAAGCCTGGGGTAGGACAATCTTTCCCCCTACTCTGACCAAATTTTGCAAGCTGTAATTCCCAGCCTGCCTAAATAGTAGCTTGTTCCTGTCCAGAAATGGAGCTCCCACTCAGCAAATGTCCTAAGTCTGAAACTGTGGTTTAATTTGCACATTTGTCTGATTTACTGGGTTGGCTGGTCCTGCCACCTCTGCCTTCTCTGAGCCTTGGCAGGAGCTCCTGCCAGGCAGTGCCTCTCTGCCACCAGCTCTGGCTCCTTTGGAGGTGGGCTCCTTCTCTTTCAAAGCCATCTTTCAGGATGACACTTGCTTTACTCAAGTCCTTATTCTTCCCCATTTCTCCCTGATGTTCGAAAAATAATTACCCATGGTTCAGTAAGTTCATTAGCAAACTCCCTCAGGACCCTGGGCTATGCATCATCCAGCCCTGCTGATTTGTGGATAGGCTCTAATCAAGTGTTTCAAGTTTCTCTCTCCTTCCTCCTCCTTTCAGATTAACAGTTATTTTGACAAGATTCTCATTATTTCCTATTTCCTGGCAGTACCCAGGGACTAGGCTTATTTGAGTCCTCAGTGTTGTCATTGTGAGTTTATTTTTAACCTCAGGCTCTGCTTCTCCACAAGGACATCAGAGTCTTGTATTCTTCAGAAGCACGTGGCTTTGTCGGTACCATTTTAGTCTCAGTTCATCCTGTGTCTTCCAGCGCTCTCTGGCTTTTGCCTTTATCATTTTTTATCTTTCCTCTTCCTACTACTTCAAAATTAACTATATGAAATTACTTTGCTTTTACCAAGCCTAGAGGAGCACTACACCTTGTTAGATCTAGGCCACCTTCTTGGTTGCAATTAATTTCTCATCTTCCCCTCCCTCTTTTTCTCCCTGCTATCCTTTGGCAAGTACACGAGTCTCCACTTTCCTTCCCAACACAATTATTCACCAGCTGCTCTCAGAACAGACCCAGCCACCAGAAAAGCCACTGCCAACCCCATCCATCTTAACATCTCTATAAATCACCTTGGAAGGCAAATTTGGGCTTCCTGGCAGATGAAAAGCAGAAACACCCCAAATTTTGGGCTTCCCCCCACATGGTGGGAAGGCAACATGGGGCACATGGCAACGCTGCATTGGTTTTTCCTACCCAGATGCCTCTGCCAGGCTCTGCCATTTCCAAAGGCACACGTGGGAGCCCAGCCCCATCTTCATCAGCCCAAAGCAGTATCCTGCCCTGTGCACAACTGCTGGAGAGGCTGAGGCATAAAGGGGAAGGAACAGGAAGAGATGAGGCCAAGGGGCAATTTTTCTTTCAAATACCTCCCACACCTTTGTGCCTTCCCTCTTACAGGATCCTATGGACCATGGGATTAGCCCAGCCCCATTATTCTTGATTTACAAGAGAACCCTGAAGTCAAACACTTTCACTTTAAGGAAGCAGTAAGGTCTTTTGTCTGCAGCTATCACCTCAGCTGCACAGTCCCAACTCTCAGATCTGTGTGCCCCACATCCACTGTCCCATGGACAGCTCTGGGGTGCACAAGGACAAAGTCCAGGTCCCCATGCCAGGGCATGACCACAGAAAGGGCTGAAGCAGTAGAACATATTTTGAAGGTTTTTACCCCCCACCATTTTGCAGCAGCCATTGACAATTAAAGGAGCAACTTGAAGCAAGAGCTTATTCCAGCTGAGGTGGTGGGAACCCCAAATTGCTTGGATTGGTTTTGTGTGTGCAAAGTATTACAGGGACACACCATCCTGCTGGTTTTGCTGCAGATCCCATGTGTGGGAGAAACATCTTACTTGGACTTTTATCTGTTGTTTACATTAGAGACAACAGTTACCTACCTGGCAGGAACACAAAAAGGATTAATTTTGGGGAGAAAAAGGGAGAGGGAAGAGAAATGCCCACACAGCATTATACAGATAAGAACAAAAGGTGTGTTCATTGTTTACTACTTGTTACAAGAGATTAGATTTAATTTAAGACTAAAAAGAAAATGGTTCAGTAAGATAACTAACTGAAACTAACTTTTTTTTTTTTAAAAAAAACACAGTGCTGTGGTTCTGGATGGAAAAATCTATGCCACTGGTGGGATCGTCAGCAGCGAAGGACCTGCCCTAGGAAACATGGAAGCCTACGACCCTAAAACAAATACGTGGACACTTCTACCAAACATGCCCTGCCCTGTTTTCCGACATGGCTGCGTAGCAATCAAGAAGTACATTCAGAGCGGCTGATGTTCCCCGGGAGTTGGATGGAGAACTGTTTTACCTGTTGAAAGCAGGCAAGAGGAATACGACTATTAAAGGAACAAAAGCAGCAAAGCCAGCCAGTGAACATATTGCTCTAAAGTCTTGAATAGTGTCTACATTGAATGTAGAAAAATCATCCTCACCTTTTGGTGAACAAGGAGCAGAGAGCTCCGTGCTATGTAAGATATTGTAACTTAATAATGCAAGGGTGTCACTAGATGTTATAGTGGCACTTGTTCTGGACATCGGCTTTTGGTCAACCCAGGTGCAATAGAATTTCTCATATTTTTTAAGCTGGGGAGGAGAGGAAAAAAATAATCTGCATTTTACTTTAGAGCTCAAGCTTGATTCTTAAAATAACCATGCAGATTAGTTTTACTATTACACTTTAGGCATCAATCTATTTGAAAGGTCAAAGTGTCCTTACCACTTTGATTCCTACATTTGTTTTTAATACATGCTTTTCAATACCAGTGACTGAGAGAAATCTTGTGTGACAGATGTCTTACGTTGATGTCAGTCTTCCATCAGATCAAACAAATCTTTCAGTTCTCTAGAGAAGAGCCCAAAAGCAGGGTGAGGTGGGGACTGGGGAGAAGAAGAATAGCCATTGGTAATAAATTCCATGTAAAATGATGAAAAAAAAGGTTTGTTGGGCTGGATGAGTTTCTGCTCCCAGTGGTTCTCATGTGGGCACCTGTGGCTGTGCCCACAGTGGGGGTGGGGGGCTTCTAAACCTTTTCCTCTGGGTTTCTGCTGATGCACTTGGCAGTGCTCAATTCCCACAGTGCAAAATGGAATTGGTTTGGATTCCAGAGGCATTCTCCTGATAAAGCCACCCTTCACTCCTGGCTGGAATCGCAGTAAAACGCACAGCGCAGTGTGGGTTTGCCACGTGTTCATCTAACACAGAAGATGCCTCCTGGGGCTACGCACTCAGTGTTGGCTCTCAACCAAAATTCCTTACGTTGGGATGCACACCACTATCTTTTATGTAAAGTCTGAGAAGTTTTTTATTTTACTTTATTTTTCAAGTTCCTTCCCTAGGTGTGGAAGCCTTATACTTCTTATTTACAGATTTTAAACACGAGTTTAAAGCCCATGGTAGAAAAATGCATACACTTAAGCCCAGTGTAAGAGACTTCAAATTATTACTATGTAGAGTTGTAAGTATATGCACAGCACAGGGGTTATATTTTTATATATATTAAAATATTGTCTATCCAGAGAGCATTGTGATGTGGAAATTCTTTATAAATTTATACATAAAAGGAACAAATGGGAGATGGACCGGGTAACATAGAGGGGGCAGGGGAAAGAATCTTAAAATTCACCAGTAGGAAGTAACCCCAAGCTAAGGATTGTCTGATTTCCTTCCGAGTAGAGGAAAAAAAGTTGCCATATTTGCCTTTGCAGACTCAAATCCCAAATGCCATACCAGTAATTCAAGAAGAAGGGTCCTGTACAGGGTGTGGGGGAGATCTTGCATTCAATATCTAGTTGAATTTCATACCAAATACAGTAGCCTTTTTATATGGAGGGAGGTCTGCCTACAGCTTTGGGGAAATCAATGCAGATGGTTACCTAATCATCTTATTTTATTAATAATCATTTATAAAATAAAAGTAAAAAAAAAAAAGAAATTTGTATCTTGCAGTATTTAAAGAAAATGTGCTCGAGTCAGCTGAGTCAAGATATAGGGTGACTCAAGCCTCTCATTTTGACAGTGAGGTTCCAGCTTTTGTTATGCAGTTGTTTTATTTATTCTCTAAAGAAAAGAAAAATAATAAGCACAACAAAATTATATACTAGTATGTCATTTAAAGTATTTATGTCAAACAGGGTGCAAATGTGAACCTAAAGATTGGAGCACAAGTTTCTAACTGCCTGGGGCAGGACTAATTTTCATGTTGGTGTGTGTCTACCTCCAAAGGAGGTGCTACCTGTCAACAAGACTGAAACACATTTGACATTTCCAATTTAGCTTATTTCTTCATTTCTCACACTGGAACAAAACTGGCTATTTCTGTGAATAATATTAAAAACAGGGTTATCTGTAATGGTATTGTATATAGTTTATGTTTACTGTTAAGTTCTTGTTATATTATAATAAATATATTTATAGATCTAGATTCAGCATCCAGATTGGGTTAATTTTGTCATGACTGATCAAGAAAAAACACTGCATGAATGGGAACTTCATGTTTCAACCCAGCCAGGGATGAAAATATATTCATTCCATCCAACTAGTTTCTCTTGCAAATCCAAAAATGTATTGCTAACACTTAAATGCTGAGAAGCCTCCAAAGTACTTTCATTCTCATTTAAAAAAAAAATTGTTAGAAGTAATTTTAGATTTTATTCAGCAAGACTGTTTCTTGTTAATCTATTTTCCCAAATGTACTACTAAGTAAAGAACAGAAGGGCTCAAGATAGTTTAGGAAACAATCTTGCAAAAAAACCACTGATAAACAGCTTTTTTACTTTATTTTTTAAATGAAAGTAAGAATCTGTGCTGCACTGCTGCTGCGATGTCTGGAAGATGAAAGCTGCATTTGCCCTATGGTCAAAATGCTTTCATATCCAGTGTGGGAGCTCTGTACCTCACTGGATACATCGCTCAGAGAGCAATTCCATGCAACCGTTCATGGTTTCTTTGATGTTTCATTAGGGTGTCATCTGGTAGTTGTAAAACTGGATCTGGAACAAAGATGAGCCAAATATAACTAGTCTCAAATACCACCACAGTGGAACATTTCAGCCGGATCTGAGGAGGTAATTTCTGTTCTGCACATTAACAGAAAGAGCCTAACATTTATTGAAATTGTCTCTGGTTCTTACAGAGTATTTAAGAGCATGAACTGCAGTTTTTAAACATTTTAGTTTAGGCTTAGTGGCTCAGGTTGAACAGTCTGTGAAGATTACTAAAAGCCTTGCAATTCAATATTACAAAATCATGCTGCAATAATCCAGACCAAGTGGGGTGAGTTGCCAACCTTTCATCAAGGCTCTGCAAGGATCTCTTACTCAGCACTAGTCAATAATACTTGGTAGGATGAACAAGACACAGACTATTTACTTTACTTGTATGTGAAAATTATTTTAGTTCCCCTCTGGGAAATTGGCTGAGCACTTTTGCCAAATGAATCATGCACACATATCTGCTCAGAGATTTTTCTTCTTAAAAGCTTTAAGAAATTCAGGGGCAGGCTGGCTCAGCAGCCTGATGATGATAACTTTTGTTCGCTGGTGGGACTCTCCCCTGGCTCACCTGGGAAGAAGAGTGGTCTCCAAATGGGGCTGTTCACTGTGTTCAGGTAATCACTCACCCCTGAGAATTTACACAAGCCATCCCCATTTCTCCCATTGTTTCATCTAGCAGCAAACACACTGTACTAATAAACCTCAGCAACCTCATCTTTTAATTAACTGCAGGTAGGTGTTAAAGCTGAGCTTAGCACAGTGCAACTGGAGCAGCTAATTAAGAGCGTTGGGTACACTCCAGCTTGCCCTTGGAGGGGTCCAGACAAACTGATGGCCAGCACGAGGACCGCGTTCTGCAGCCACAGGGATTAGCCAGGAGAGCAGCTGCTCCCACCCGGCTCCAGCAGCACAAACACATTTAATCAGCAGAGATGGAACAGGCACAAGTGGCTTCAGGTACTCAACTACCCTCCCAGCTTCTCGTGAAGAATTTCTCGGAAAAAAACAAGGGAACTGATCCCAAAGCTTTTCTCTGCTGTTTGCAATTCAAGGGCATGGTCTCAGAACCACACTGCCTCCCTGTCCCCACTGAAAAAAGGGTGACACAGTGTAATGTAATACCAGGTAAAACTACACACAGCGTATGCAGTCAGGGGCAGGCTGCAACCTGTGCCAGGTCTGTAAGAAGACACTGACTCTGTATCTACTAGGACATTTTTAACTTGTCATGGTAATAACAAGCCTTTTAAATTGGATGAGACTCTTAAGCTCACTCCTTTATGCCTTCTTTCCCATTTTAAGTCAGCTCAAAAACAGGAGCTGAAACGTGCTTTCAGCTGAGGTAGAGGTGCCAGCACACAGAGGAAGGCAGCAGCAAGTTCCCATCATCGGCAAGTGTTCTGGGTTGATAACTTTAGACTGCAGAAAAAGCCAGAAAGAAAATGGTCTGGAGGGAAGCAGATGGATGCATCCCGGGCATGGTGTTCCCATCACTCATTACATTAAGCTGGACAGCAATACCAGAACAGAAACACCGTTTTCCTCCGAAAAGCCAAGCTGTTTGAGGCATCATTAAACACTCACTGAGGTTAGAATTCATGAGAGCAAGAGCTGCCATTGGGCTCCTCAGCTGCGCTCTGGAAGCCTGGAAACAAAAACCAGAGTGGCAGACTACCGTGAAAAACAACTCTCCCTTTGCTGGTCACCAGTGTTTTTTCTTTTGATAACACACACTACTTTTAGGAAGTCCTGTTTAGCTAGCAGATTTCTTACAGAGTAATAAATTCCAATTTTCTTTATCTAAACAAATTCTACTTCAGTTGGCAGCAGCTTGAAACACAGAACTGAGTGGTTTGGCTCAGTTACTATCTGGGAGAAGGAAGCTCCATTCCTGCCATCAAGCCATATCTGCCTCTGAATTTTTCATTAGTGGTGGTCTGTACAATGAAGGTTTGAAAGGCTTCCTGCTTTTAATTTCATAATCTGTTGGTTTTGAGCAGTGTTCTTTCTTCCTTGGGTGTTCATACATACCCCAGATCTCACACAGCAAGATTCACACTGGCAAAATTCAGTATCAAACCTTTGCTGTTGTCCAGCATCAGTGACTTTTTCCCACATTTCTGTAGCTAAACAGCAGACACCTACCTAAGGTCACACAGAAGCATCAGCTTCTCACCTCATTAAAACAATACACGTTAATAAAACAGCTCTTACGGGTAGAAACGAGCCAATTCCACATCCTGGGAACTTAAGCGGTCTCTAATTTTTAAGGCAACGTCCTTGTGCTAGTGGACAGCATCCAAGTAAGGATCAGGGAATTGAACAGGGAAGGGAACACACCAAATGCTCTAAGAGTTTCCTTACCCCTATGCTCTACCAGAATCACTGCCCCTCTACCACAGAAACAGTAATCAGCTCTCACAAAGTAAGCCTAAACTGCCAATTTGATATTGGTATTGGAATTTTGGTAGCTGTTTCCATTAAAAGAGATCTTTTCCTAAGTTATGTATATTCATGTCCAGTGAATGCAGTGCTGCATTACTTGTTATATCAAGTTCAGTTTTACCTGCTTTAATTTAGGCCCAGCTTTTCTGCAAGTTGCCTGTTTACAGACTTGAACATTTCAGGCTAAGAAAGTTTAGGCTGTCCTGCCAGGAGAAGGTTGCAAGGACACCTCCTAGCAACATTCCAGTAACTAAAGGGGGCCTACAGGGAATCCAGAGAGAGACTCCTCATTGGGAACTGCAGTGATAGGATGAAGGGAAATGGGTACAGATTGAAAGAAGGGAGATTTAGGTTATATACTGGGAAGAAATTCTTTACTGTGAGGGTGGTGAGACACTGGCACAGGATGCCAAGGGACGTTGTGGATGCCCCAACTCTGGCTGTGCTCAAGGCCAGGCTGGGGAAGGCCTTGAGCAACCTGTCTAGAGGGAGGTGTCCCTGCCCATGGCAGGGCGTTGGGACTAGATGATCTTTAAGGTCCCTTCTAATCTCCAACAGTCTCTGATTCTATGATAAAAAAGCAACACACAGCCCTTCTGGGGAAAAATTAAGAGCAGAAATGGGTCAGCTTGGGAATGGCTCATATTTCTGTCTTCTGTTTGGCAGGAGGTATCCCCTATGGAGATCAGTATGTCCAGACTGCTTACTACCTGGAGAGAATATTAGACTTTCCCAACTGGATAAGGCATTTTGAATTCCAAAGGTAACCTGACACTCTACCATCTCCAGAAAGCCCAGGAGTCTTTGCCCTGCTGATACTCATTTTTAATAACCTATGGGTATTTCACAGAGTGCCGATACTGTCACAGTTATCAAAGGGCAAGTGAAATGACTGGGTAATTACAGGGCATTCACCTGACATCAAGCCCAAGTAAAAATGGAAAGATGATATCTAACTAAAGTGATCATGAATCAAAGAGATAACAAGAAATACAATGATTTTCTAGAAAATTGGCTGTATCACACAAAGCTGATCTCATTCTCTGACAGGATTACACATTTGATTGATAAGGTAATAGATTTTCAACAGCATGTGACAAAATACTTCAACTTCCTCACTGTACAGTATTCAGACAGCAAATATTAAATGGCTAAGAAAAGGCAATTAATTGAGGAATATCTAATCTGCTCGAGTAATTCTCAATTTGGTACTATGAGAGTGTTACTAATGGGGGAATCCTCCTGAAGTTCTTGAAGGAAAATGCTGACATAAATCACTAGTCACAGACCTGTGGAAAAGGAGGTTAGCTGAGGAAAAGATAACAAGGCCTGAACAAGTCATACATATGGTGCTGGCTCCTCTAGCTGGCTGGGACCCATAAAACTTCTTTTCAAAAAGCTATGGGGGACCTCAGAGAGGTGGAAATGGGGAAGGCTGACGTTCAGGATGGAGAACTGCATTGTGAAAAGCTCCAAGTCTGAGAAAAGTCAAGCAACAAGAATTCCCAGCCCAATTTCATGGCATAAAAGGCCTAAATTGATCTCTGGATGTGCAAAAAAGGAGACAGGGAATAGGAATCAGTGATTTTTGCCTCTATAAATGGAACTGGTGGGACCTATGCTGGAATATCACATCAATTTCCTCTGTGAACAATGTTTTAGAAGATGTTGAAAAATTGACCTACTGCAGAATAGAGCCACAAAATTGACTTAAGGGCTGGAGAAAATGCAGTGAGAGCCATAAAAAGCTTGTTCTTCAGCAAAAAAAAAGATGGAGAGGCTCTCTGATCACAGTGCATTAGAGTCTTCATGGGGGGGAAACAGGTGTGACTAGTCTACAACATGAAGAGAGGACAAGAAGCAGTGCCTGGAAGTTGAAGCTGGACCAAAACAAGAGAGGAATGAAGCCCACGTTTCTACCCATGAGTTTAACTACTCCATGAAAAGTTCAGAGAGCAGGGCAGATGTACTCTGCATTAAATGCCTTCCCCAAAAACACTGTTAAGCCATTCAGATGTTAGCAGGCCCTGGGCATGCCGGAGATTAAATCATACGTACCACAGCATCCGATTCAACAAACCAGTGTTTCCTGCTGGCATTATTCCATGTGAATAAACCCAAATTATTTGTAGAAAATTGCTGAACATTTAAATCATCATTAGATGTCAGCTCATTTCCATTTCCAAAATTTATTCTCATGCATTGAAAAGATTAACAGTGTAAAATTTATGCTCAGCTTGTGCTTTCGTGGCTGTCCTCTGAGTCTTGTGAAAAGGAAGCTTTTTATTTTTAAAAAAAGCTTTTTGCCTGCTGGACATGCTTTAGATTTTAGAGCAAGACTCTGAAGGAGTCTAACCCCAGTATAAAGGTGAGACATTAATTTTAAACCAGCTAGATCTCTAGCACTTCATGAAAATGTAGTCTTACATGCTTTTATGTATGATACTTCAAATGTCTATAGAAAACAGTAATTTATTATTAAACTGATGTTAGTAGTCACATACATGATGTGACTATCCATGTTACATTTCATTTACCTCACTGAACCTTTTGTCATGTCACAAAGAATACAGTGGGGATCACTTCAAAACTTATGCCAGAATTATGTCCATTAGAAATCTAAAACATATTAGCAATTTGTCCTTCCCTATCACCAAAATCAGGTATCACTCTTCTTCCAGGCAGCCTCCACACAGAGGGGATTCTACAAGGTGTAACAAAGTCAGCAAGAGAATTCCAGATCTTTACAATAAAACTGTAGCTGGGGCTTTGGAGATGACAAACAGGTTCTTAACTAAAACATTATTTTCTTTTCCTTCTACAGCAGAAAGATTCCTTCTTAGAAAACTAATTTAGTCCAAATTTAACATATTTTCTAGGATGAATTAATCCTTTATATCCTGCTTCGCTCTCTTTGATTAATAAATACTTCAAAGGGAGTCCTTTTGAAACTTGACCTCAAGTCTTTTCTTCCTCCCAATCCAGAGTCCTGAAGTGGACAGGTCATCTTCTACGAACTCCTACTTTCATGTAGACACAGTCAAGTGTCACTGAGTTATGGCACAGATCAGATTTTACACTGATGCAAAGGGGTTTTCTCATGTCCACAACAAAACCAAGATGACAAAATGGTGTGAGCACTCCCAGCAGCCACCCAGCCCAAGGGACCTGTACATTTCTCACACGTACTCTGCCAAAATCCTGACTGCTGAAAGATGAAAGCAAACCCAGCAAACCAGAGGAGTCCAGCACAGCAGAACCAGCCCCACTTCATCTGTTCGCCAACACATCCTGGGGGCTGCATCACTGCGTCCCAAATGTGGAGCCTGAACAACCTCTGCCCCCAGCCTGCCCCACTCCTAAAAGTGCATGTGAGGAGCCTTCAAACACCATTTCACATCACCTTTTGCACCTCAGTCTTGAAAGCAGCATTATTCCACATCAGCATTCCAGACCAGCCAACCTCAATGCAAATGGCCAGGTTAACACAAACATTCCACTAAAAATTATGAATCCATTTTAAATCTTAGCAGCTCATCATAGTTTTAAAGGAAAAGGATTTTTCTGATATCAAAGCATAGTATAACTCAAATGCAATTTTAAAATAAATGGAATTTCATACTAGTCACAACCATCTACAGGCAGTGGGTTCAACCAAAATATACTCCTTATGCAAATGATCACACTGGAAAAAAATTACTCACCTAGAAATGGAATGAGGCTGAATTAATTAGTGTTAAAGTTTATAATCCCTCATTTTTACATAATAGTTACATGACCACAAGTGAAGCATAATAGGAGTAGGAAAAAAAAAAATGAAGTGTTTGGCTTCATTAATCAGTTCATAAGTTTACTGATTTAGCTTGCAGAATTTATTCGCATGCAGGGCTGGCTTAAAACCCCATATATTACAAGTCCAAATCCTACCCAGCATACAGAAGAATCACATTTTTAATTTATTTAAATAAATTAACTGAAGAGCTTAAGGAGGAAACAGAGAATGTGCAGCACTGCAAATTTAAGAAAATACGGGAAATTGCATTTCAAAAGTACATTCAAGGCAGAAACCAACAGCAGAAGGAAGCAGCATTAGGCAGTGAACACTTGACAAATATGAGTGTTGCACAAGCTTCTACTAAGGCTTTAGTAACACCCACCCTAACTATTTCTCACTAATTCATGCTTTTGAAGTACCACTTGAAGTTTACTAAGTATCTTTAAAAGAATCCTTTTGTCAGTTCCCAAATATTTTGTCTCTGTTGACTGGTTATTTCTACAGCCACTGTCAGAAATCAGACCTGAATATATTCTCTGTTAACATGACCATCCCCACTCCTGAAAGACAGAGAGACACAAGACCTCACACTCTACTTCCTTTATTCAGACTGCAAACTCAGGTGTGGTGCTGGTACCTGCAAGGCCATTCAGGTCAAAACACACCTACCCCTGCTGAGCCCAGGCTCTCACCAATCAACTTCATTATTATACAACACATATTAAATTTTGTATCTAACTGTGCTTTCAAAGCTGCATATAAAAGTGGAATTAGAGTCAGACATGAAGTTAAGCTACTACTACCCCCTTCCTCAACTACTCTTTTGCCCAGGAGACCTACAGTTCAAGGTACACAGAAAAGAGAAAAAGGTGTGTTCCATGTCCTACACCTCAAGGGTTCATCTATAAAAAATCAAAACAAAAAACAAACAACCCAAAGTTGTAAGAACAACTGCTAAATATGATAAATAGAAAGGAAAGACTCTTTCCTTTAAAAAAACTCTGATGAGAAGCCATTTCTCTAATGGACAAACACTGAAAGCAGAAGTTGGACCAAACTGCTCAAAATAACTAAACAGCAAGATCCCAAAGTGTCACATCTAAACTGCAAAACCAAGGAGGTCTGGTAAGGAAAAGACTGTTATCAGCCAGGAGGCAGCATTTCTTTTAAATACATTTTTAAAGGAGCTAAAGCTGTGTTTTCTTGTCATCTTTATTCAAGTATTTCACAGCAGTTATATTACAAATTACAGTAAAATGTTCAAAATTTCCAGAAGTTCAAAAAAATTAAATAACTTACTTCAAACTAACGTAAAATGAAGTCAAAATGCAAAACATCAATTTAAACACAATTCTGAATAAAACTATAGAATCCAAAATATACCATAGCTGATGAAGGAAGTCTACTTAATTCACAAAGTAGACACACGTTAATGAAACCAAACAGGACTCCCCAATGTCTAAATAACCCAATGTACAAGATACAAAAGATGCAAGTACAAGCCCAAATTCAAGCTTATGTTGTGATTACAAAATAAAACAAAAACAAAATAAAAGACTATCAGCTGCAGGACCTGCCATTCAGGAGACTGAAGGTAAAACCAGTGCTGACCCACCAACTTATTAGAAAGAAAAAAAAAAAAAAAAAAGGAAGACAAGATATTACAAAACCCAGTAATCCTATAAATACATTGGCATATGAGGAAATCAAGTAACAATACAGAGGACACAAAACAAAACAAAAAAAAAAATAATCACAGGTGAGATTCAAGCTTGCAAATACAATTAACTCCATAGCCATCAACTTCACCCAAGAGCAACTCTATCACTCCAAGACAGCCCCCCCCAGGCCCCCAGGGAAACCTCCTCCTCCTGGCTGGCCACATTCCACAGAGTCCAGCACAAGGACTCACACAGGAGTTTTTTTGCAATTTTCACAACAAGAAACAAGGAAGAGAGGTCAATTTGTACAAACTCTTGCCAGTGCTATGTAGCAAAAAAATTAAAAACATACAAAGAGTAAACAAGTTTAGACCACATGGATAGATTAACAGCTGTTTTAACTCTATAATCACCAGACATCTGTAAAGGAAAACAAAAACTGAAGTGTGGTTATTTGGGCTAAGAAGGCGAGTATATCATTTTAGGTAAGCTGTCCACTAGAACATCTGATATTAGCTACGTTTCTCTAAAACAACATGGCAGCTCCTCATTTAGTAAAGTTGCCTCTTAATGATTTTTCCCAATCAACAACTGACAGTAAAAATTTTCCTTTAGAAACCTCACCTTTTAGAACCATTTTTAATGCTAGGCATTAGCTGAAACTTGCTTTTTACACTCACTGGTGACTAAAATTCTCAACTGTTTTAGTTTATATAAATTTATTATCTTCTTAAAAATGAATGCAGTTTTATCTTCCACAAGTGCTGCTGTTACTTGAACAAAAACTTCGAGTAAGTGAAACTGGAATAAATATTTTTTAAAAATTCTGCAGCAAGAACCTGAGACTTGCAAAAAACCCTTTTATCAGAAACTTGCTACAAAAAATCTGCTACATCTCATTTAATCAAATCTTAAAGTTTGTAACAATTTCCATCAAAATACAAAATGCTGTTAATGTACCAGACACATAAATATCTCAAACAGGTATGATGCTAATAAATACTAAATGAAAATGGAAAAAAAAATCCCATAATCAAATCTGAGATCAAAGAATCTCATTTAAAATGTGTTTTCTGCTTGTTTTTGTTGTTTTTAATCGCACTTTCCCACCTAAAAAACACAGTGTTTCTGCATGGGTTGCATTTAGGTGTAACTAGATGTACATGAATACTTAAAACCTTTTTCTGCCATTACCTATGAAGAGAAACAGTGGCATCTGGGGGAGAAAAAGATCTAAGAGAGACTGATGTTTAACCATAATGGACAAAGCACTTTGGATTACTGCAGTAGCCCAAGGCCCATGTGTTCTCTCTCTGCAGCACTACCTTGGGATGAGCCGTAGAGGTGGAGACAAGTCCCTAAGCCTGGGTTTGTACACGGGAGCAGCGTGATTACAGTCCTCCATAAACACTGTTGGTAACTAAAATACAAAAAGCTGAGGTAGCTCAGTATCTCTGCAGTAGTCTGTTTTCTCTAATTAAAAACTTATCACACTGCATTGCATATTTCTGGACAGACACTTCTGCAGCTACGTAGGGACAGTCACAATGAATGGTTCACGATGGGAACACCAGCCAACTGCTCTAGAACACTTTCCACATGGGTGTGAAATAAACCAGCCCAGGTGATGGTCTAACACCGAGCTTGTGATAAAACATACAAACTGCCTAGACTGTTCTCTCCAGTTGCCAGAAAGGAAAGGCGTTGAACTACACAATTCAGACCCAGAGAACTCTTAGAACAGATGGATTCAAAAGGCTCTCCTCCAATCCTTCCAACAGTAACAATGCTTTACACAGAACGACTTGTGAAACCTAAGAGAAGTTTTATTTTCAGCTGAGGTTGGGCTCCAGGACTCTGACCAACTATAGTGTCTTCTTACCTGCACTGCACAGTCCAAGCTACATTAAAACACAGACCTTCCCAATGAAACCTGCCAGTATTAACCTTGCTTTCCTTAGAGAACTTGCACTGGAAAACAAGGACATGGTGGGAAAATGCTTCATTTTTAGCAACACAGAAGAGTTTCACTGTGTAACTTGTTTCTAGAACAAAATAGATACCAATGAAAAAGGAATTTCACCATTTTGGTAAAATATGTGGCTTTTTCAGTGTGTCTTAGTTTAGTTCTGTAGAGTAAGACAGGCATTATAGAACCATAATACTGGTTGCCATCCAATGAAGAGAATACAATTCATCCTTTTGGAGATCTTCATTCTGCAGACAGCTTTCTAACATTGCCATTTGCTATAATCCAAATAAATTGCTTAGCCTTATCTTTCTCAATTGACTAAAAGGCACATTAAAGGCAGTTCTAGAGAGCCTCATCTTCAAATTACTGTACATCCAGTTACTCAAGATTCCTACCACAATGCATCACTGCCTTCTTTAGGACAGATTTTTTTTGTTCATAACCCCAGAGAAGAGAAAAATTGGAAAAAAAAATTAAAAAAAGGTTGCCTGTTTAAAAATATTCAACTTAGATCTGCTCCTTCCAGTCCTCTTGTATGTGTTGGTCTTCACTTTGCCTGAAGTTTCCCCAAAGATAATGCATGTAGAGTGAACAAGAGCAGGAATGAGAACAGTTTTTGTAGCACCAAAAATCTCCAAGCTGTGGCATTGTATTCTTTATTTATATCAGATACAACTATATGAAGTTCCGTTTGGTTCTTGTAGGCTGGTTGGTTTCAGGTACCTGAGACAATAGCACCAAATTCAACAGAAACAAAAAGAGAGAGCACTTAAGACCAAGGCTCTGCACATACTTGGTGCAAATGGAAACTGAATGGCTCAGAGGACTGCTCTCCCATGAGCAGTTTGAGAGGATAAACCCACCCATCTTGACGAGTTCACAGGAATGTTTCAAACACATGAACTGTTCTTTCCATCTCCTGCAAGAGACAGAGACCATTAACTATTCATAAATATATGGAGACAGAAATAGAGTTACTTTATGTAGTAGTACTTACTGTGTTCCTTTTTTTAATCTGAACAAATAAATACATGAAAACAGATGTTTCTGTTTATTAGCTGCTATCTGCTAGCAAAATATGACAAAAGAGGGAACTCATTAAAGGAGTATTAATGCAGAAAAGCACTCTACTATGACAGTCCATGAGAAAATCAAGGCTTATTAGGGTCACTTATATAATTAATGTGCTCAATATATATTAGGAAAGCACTGCAGTGGCACACTGCATGAATTCAAGTCTTACTGCACGCTTAGGCTGTTGGTGACCCAGCTGTAACCACATCTCTGCACAGTTTGGATAATCAAACTAAAGATCAGTCTCTACATACTCCTGCTGGACAAATGCCTTTTTAATCTACCTAACATCCTGCACAGACTTTCAACACATTTTTAGGTGAAGATGGCAAAGGAACAGCATGAAAATGGTTTGAAAAATGTTCTGCAGGAACTCTACAGAAACCCACACTATGGCTTTTACAGGTTTTGTTGTAAATTATTCACAGGGAAAAATATTTAGTGCTCAGTGATCCAACTGGAAAGTAGCAATTGTCCTTTTCTCAGCATGGCTGGTTATCAACTGAATCAGCAAGCTGATCCAAACCCCTCTGCAGGGGGGGGTGATGGAGGGAATGCACATCCAGAGTCAGGATCAGCCTGTGCCAGTGTGAAATGACCAACTTGCTGTTGATGTACAGGAGGCCTTGGAAGGCAAACACTTCAGTGGCAAAGGATGACAGCAAGGCAGACACCTGGCTTCCACCATGCTGCACTGACCTTCCCAGGGCTGTACTTACTGATCTAGAGTGTTCACACTTCTAAGGTCTTATATGAGAGTCAGAATCCGCAAGATGCACGCAACAGAGGGGTGTAATTGGTTTTGGCCTCGTTACACCAACACAGGTAAGGGCAACTGCAGCAATGCCAGGTCAGGATGCCTATGAAATCACCACTCTACATCCACTGTCAGTCATGCCACAGACATGGAGACTGCTTCTATTCCATTTTATTCTGCTAGCATGTGCTTTTCATGCTGCTGTATTCTCTCCTCTTTTCCCTCCCTTCTTTTAGGTTAAATTCTTAATCCTCTTCTGAGGAAAACATTATTAGCAACAACCTCCAGTTTCTAAGCTACTACACTAAACTTTTTTTTCTTTTTATAGATACCTTCTTCAAAGTCTATTAAAGGTTTTGCGTGCTAGTAGAACAATAAATTAACAGATTAACCGTTCTTGAAGAGCCTATCTCACAATATTCAGATAAAGAATAAAAGAAGCTGCACAACATCACCTCTATAAGCTGTGATTTGTCATAGTCTCTACGATGCCTGTAGATGCATTGACTGAGAAGTGAATACAATCTCTCAAGTTGGTCAACAGTCAGGTTGTCACTTTTCCTAACCACCAAATCAAGCAGTTTCTGTTGGAACAAGAAAAGGTGAAGTTAAGAAGGTTTTTATAACCAGTTTTAAAATTTTTTAAGGACAATTAGAAATGAAATCTCTTTCTGAAGCCCTCCTTCAAAGGGATACATACAAATAAAATGAACCACACCTGGCTATCAGCAAGGCCACTGCTTTATACAAAAAGGACTCAATGTCACTTTTCACTTCTCCACTTATACCCACACTTTTCTTCTTGTCTTAAGATTCTTTTACTCAGCTTAGCTGGGTCAACATTTGTTCTTTTGGAATGCTACTTCATCCTATTTCATCTTGGTCAGTCATTTTAACAAAGCAAATCCTACCAACTGCCTTGATGGCTAAAGCAGACATTTTTAAGAACTTACACTGTCAGGAAAAAAAGGCACCATCACATGAAAACAAATTTGGACTTCCATAAATGTTGACAAACAGTGCAAAAAAGAGAAGGGCATGGAAGGCGGTCACAACACATGTAAAATTTCTCATAACAAAGGTGAAAGTATTTTACAGAGTAGCAAAGAGTGACATTTAAGATTTTGTTTTCTTCTGGAATAACAATTCTATTGTTTCCAAAGAGATTATCATCTATACTCCACAGAAAATGGGATCCAAATTGCATAGGTCACAGTAGGTCAAGCTACTTTTTACAACCGAAGACAGCAGATTTTATTGTAACTTTGCTTAAAAAAATCTGAAAGAAAATTAACTAGCAGTCTATGATGCCAAAACATCAACACAAATTCCCATTTCCTTTCCAATCCACTAAGTTTTCTCCACCAAGTACACCTACACAGGAAGAGAAAAGATGATGTTAACTCCCAATTACCAGGCGCCCAGCAGCTCTGGCACAGCCAATTAACACATATGCGTACCTGCAAAAATGGCAATTAAAAGAGTGGACTGCTGTGTCATTACTGGATTATAAGGGTAGTAATGACAGGACAGTAAGGATTCAGTAGTTTTATTAACTTTTCATCCAAGAAACACTGATGGACAAATCATTTCCAAAAGTCACTGCCATTGTAATACTTGTTTGGAGTCAAAAATAAAGGAAATAATTGCTTCAGAACAGAGAAAGAAAGCATTTTTCATGGACTCTGTTTACAGTTCAACTGATTTTTTCAGTTTTGTTACCTTTAGTCTGTCATGGTCAACAACTACAGAGGGTAAGGGATCCAAAGGTTCCTCTGGAACCTGCTCCAAACTTGTGGGCTTTGACTGTTCCACAGCAACTTTTCGCGTTTTCTTGCTTTTAAATATACCTGTAATTTGAAAAACAATTATCAGGATTGTGAGTCTCACAAAATGCAGCCTATTTCTTCACTTCAGCTTTTATTTTACTAGTTTAGTTTGTTTGGTTGTTTTGAATCAAGCAAGATTATAGCAGTGCAGATTATTCATCAGCTTTGCCAAATTCTGAATGTTTACAGGTGTACAAACCCAGGGTTCAGAAATACACACAAAACTGGAAATCTTTAAAACCTGACTCCAAAGTGCCAACTTTGAATGAAAACTGAATTCCACTAAGAGTTCTCATTGTATCTTTCTATTCAACAACAACAAATTAAACAGCTTCTAAGACAAGTTCAGATACTAAGCAAATGCTGAAATTCTTTCTGCTCAAGTGAAACAAATCTTCATTTTTCTCTCTAAAGCATCCCATGTCTTCATCACCACAGTATTCCAATATGTGATCTAGTCCTAAATCCTCATGCTTTTGTTACACCTTTCTTTTTTCTTCCACCTTTTTATTCAAGCTACTGACCAATTCTGTTGCAAGGAACAAAATATTTTCAGATCTCCTTATTCTCTCCCTACAGCCATTCACTATTTTTCTCCTCAGCTATTTAAAATGCCTTTTCTTCTAAGGACCCCTGCCATTACAACCATCCTAAAGTACACAAAATTCATCTACCAAATTCAGAAATGTAAAGGCTCTTAACATTATCACGCTCTTCTTGTGATATTCCTAGGACCTTTCTTGTATTATTCTACTTACCCTTAGAGAAAATATGTATGTACAAACATAGCCAACATGTACACAGTAATCTTCTCATAATTCAGATATCTCATTAAAGCTCATTTACTTTGTAAAGCTCAGCACTAACTTTTGAAGTAAAGATTTCATTCTTTTAGATAATTCTGAAAAGCTCATTAAAAAGGCAATCATGCATAAGGCTTCTACTTCTGTTCCCTCAGGAAACTCTCTCTTGTCTTCAAAGGACATGGCCCCTTCTTTTATACACCACCAGGATTTTCCTTCTCCTTCTCTTATCTTTTTCCTGCACTGTTATTGTGTTCACTGTGACTCCAAAGCCAGATACCTTCTCCAACAGATAAACAACAGTTTATCTGGCTTTTGCTCTCACTTAAACTGCTTCAACTTTTGCTACGAGCAAGTTTTTAAAGGAATACATTCTGCATTTCTATGGTTTTTTATCCAATGTCAATGATACTATTATCATATTCTCTAAAAAAACAAGTCAATATTAATTATGTAGATCAAAATATACATCAGATGGAATATACAGACCAAAACATGTATTGTATTTATCTCCATTTACAATATTTTTGAATTTATAACTATTGTTTTAATATTATCTCAGTATCTACAGTATTTCCCACAAAGCTGACAAATAGTAACAAAGTATATTAGTGTTAGTATGGAGATACACTTTCTCACCTAAAATAAAAATACAGCAAGTCAAACATGCACTTCTAATTTTTCTATGTGGAATTAAATGCTGTAAGCATACTGAGAATTACAAATAGCCAGCAAATAATAAAACATTACTATAGAACATTACTTGGACACAGATAAAGACAGAAACATTGAAAACAAGTTATACCTTCTTTATCTGCTTCAGCATCTTTAGTTTCAATGTCTGTGCTCTGTAGTGTTTTCTCATTATTGCTGCAATGTGGTAACTCGGGTTTCACCAGATCACTTCCTTGACTTTCACTGGAAGCTTCCATTCTCTCCTTTGGCTGATCTTCAGATAAAGATTTTTGCTTGTTACTAGACCCATCAGTGTTGTCAGAGAGTGAAACAGTATCAAGTGATTCTACTTTACCATTATGACAGGCTGGAACAGGTACACCTTCGGAGCTGTGTACAGATGTCTCTCCATTCACACAGTCCCCTTTCAACGTAGAGTCCTTCCTTAATTCCTTTTCAGCACCCAGACTAATAGTGTCAGTTATTAACAGGGATTCATTTGAGCTCTCTTCTTCCGTGGATGCAAAATTGTTTTCCTTTCCTGACGTCCCATTGTTAAGCCTCTGCTCTGCATCTATATCCATAATATCACAAGAGGATTCATCATTTGTCATAGAGAGGTCTCCTGTTTCCTCACCA
>VZTN01016826.1:487552-517249 GCA_013400515.1 Erpornis zantholeuca
CAACCAACCAAAAATCCAACACAAAAAGGCACAGAAAATACTACTTATTTAGAAACAACATTTTCTGCCATAGTTTTTTAGATCCTTGCTTGGTATCCCTACAGTTCTTTCTAGAGAGACCACTAATCACTTAAATTACTGTGAAAAGTTAGCACTGTGTTTACTTCATATTTCATAAACTGACTTTTATATAAAACTTATATTTTTAATAGTTTGCATAACACAAAGGATTTAAATTTTCTTTATTTGCTCCAAATGCCATTTTCACTGCTACACTATTTATCATATGGCATAAAAGACATCTTCTCTATGAAGAAAACATAAAATCTGCAGTCTATCACTACAATATATTATCATTAAATGCTGCAAAAAAAAGATAAGAATGCAAAACCAAATCTTCCCCACAGAGTTTATTTATATGTAACACTAAAGGAAGCAAGTGCAAGACAGTAAAATGGTATGTTCCATGCCCCATCTACTGGCAAAACGGAGCAGTTGGATACAGTTTTATTATAGAGGATTCCAATGATTAAAGAGATGCTAATGCTTTCTGAGCTAAAATGTATTTAAACCACTTAATTTAGCAAACCACCAAACTGCAGACTGCTGGTAGTTTCCTCTTCCACACAGCTCCATACAAAGGCAAACTAAGACACTTCTCAGCAGTGCCCAGTGACAAGAGGCAATGGGCACAGACTGACTTAAAAGACACTCAAAATTAAGAAAAATAAGTTATTGTTTGTGGCCAAGCACTAAAAGAGGTTCCCCAGGCATGACACAGAGCCTCCATTCTGGGAGATGTTCAAAACACAATTGGACAAAGCCTTGAGCAACCAGCTCTGAGGGGAGCTAGACTAGAATTTCTCCAGAGGTTCCCTCCAACCACTGTAATTTTATCATTCTATAACCATAAAACTGCTTATATCAGACTTCTGACATACGTCCCATTCTAAGTTCCCACCAGAATACCTACACTTTTCTCAAAATACACAGTCGATAATGGAAATATTTTAAATTGTGGCAGAACTTCCCCAAATAGATTTTCAGCAACTTCTAGTAATGCAATACTTTTAAAACTCATCTGCACTGTGAGACACAATCCACACAGCTGTACCTTCAACAAGGGAAATGGAAGTTGCAAATGAAATGTAACTCAGGAACGTGTATCACCATGCCTTCAAACAGAAAAATTATTTTTGTGCCACATTTCCAACAGCCCATCTGGTCTAGTCAAATTAACAAAACATCTACAACACATCCGAAATAAATGTATAAAAACCACAAAATAATAGGCAACTAAAAAACTAAATAAAGTTTTATACAAAATATATAACCTCAGAAAGCAAACCAACACAATCCAACTCTCACTCTATTGTACTTGCCCTGAGCAGGTCCCTAAATTGGGCAAGGCTGCTGCACTGTCTGCAGCCCACAGTGTGCTGTCTGCTGTTTTTAGAGAAGATACTTAATAATTTCTTTTAGAGTTCTCAGGTTTGTCATCTGAATTAACCTTTTCGAAGCTATTTCCTACAATACTGTGAAACAAAGCTCCTAAAAAACAGTAATAACTTATCAACAAAATAATGTTATGATTGGTGATTTTTCTTCTTAGAGACCACTAAGGGAAAAAATTAATTAAAGTTCAAACAGCAGAAAACATGCAATATCTCCATAATTATTAGCTGAAAAGTACAGTTTTATCCTGTTTAATTAAAATACTTAAATATTTTTTCTTACTCTGATTGTGCAATATATTATACTCTTAAATTAAAAAACAGTATTTCTAGACCATACCAAAATTTCACTCTCCCTCCAAAATAATCTCTGTTCAGAAACTCCTTCTCTAACCTTACTTCTTCCATTCAAACAATCACAATCCACGGTTTCATTTGCTGCTACTTGAGCTCCCCACAGTCTGCCCAGTTCTGCTGTCACCCTTCTCTAGCTTATCCTCCAAGTACCCATTTAAGACTGTTTCTCTTCCTAATTTCCAGGCTATGCTGAACTGACCACATCAATCTTCAAGAGTGCCCATATACTACTGGAATCCTTTCTGCAGATTTCTGATTGCTCATCAGTTCCTGGTTCTCTCTCCTGATTACTAGATGCATCACATCCCTCCTGGACTAGTTACCTTTTTCAGATTCAGCCTTAAAGGCAGATTTTCATTTCATCCCAGTCCCAAACACCACTAAGCCTCCAATTTTCTTGCCTTCCAAGCTAGAACACGAAAATACGAACAGGACCAGTGCCTTAACTGTAACTTTGTTGTTTGCACTGAGACACTGGCAATTTCCTGCAGCTGATGGCTCGAGTTTTCAAACAACTGCTGCTGCCTCCACAACAGAGGGGAAGTGAGCAAGGTACCGGAGCTGCTTTGGATCCAAGTCACCAGCAATGGCTGCTCTCCCCCTTCCCAAGGGATGTCCAGCTTGGAGGTCTACAAACCCCACCGTCTGCTGCTCAGCATGCACAGCCAGCAAAGTGCTCTGTACATCAGCCAGACAGACAATCGCCATCCTGGACTTCACAGGAAACGAAAAAAAAAAAATTGGGAATCCCTTCCCTCCACTCTCTGTTTTTGCATGAGCTGCCAAATGAATAAAGAACAGCTTGGATCCACATCATCAATTTATTATGAAACAATTTATTCTAACCATAATTCCATACGATTGATTTTAATTCCTTTAACGGAAGAAATTACAGCTTCAGGAAATAAAATCATACACCTCTAATTAATTAAACCATTTGACATCAACACTATCATTCATATATAAACAACGTTCATCTCTGGGCAGTTATCACCATGCCTAGAAAATTATTTCTTATCAAGGAAAAGCACCATGAAGGAGAGCACAAAGACCAAAATGAAAATTTGTCCACTTCAATCTCTCAGTTTGCCATCAGTCAGCAATAATTGATAATGCTAATAATAATGGACTCCATACCTTCAGCAGGAAAGCCAGGCACAACTACCAGTATATCCCTCATACTCGCATCCTCTCATAGTCTTTATTTTCTTTATAATGAAAATATCTGCTACGTATTTACCTGTTCTAATCAACTTATCTCTTGAAAATAATTATCAGTGCCTCTGATTACTCAATCACACCTCACAATCCTACAGATTTTGATCACTTAACCGCATTAATTCAGTAGGCTCCAGGAAGTGGATCTTAACATTCTCCAGCAATGGTTACTGACTATTGAAAACCATTGCCAGAAAGGAAAATACAGTTAAATTTGCAATCTCTTTTCTAGCTTTCAGCATGACACTGAATGTACTGAAGATAGGAATTGAAAGTAGTGCATGTGAGAGAGTATTAAGCAGTGTAGAGGGATTACCTGCTAATACACAGAGAGTAAACAAACCCGAACACTCATCGAACCACTAAAAGTGCTCTTTTTATTGGATCTGAGTTGTCTTATACTGAAAACTTATACAACGAAAAATGCAAAATACTCATACTGCATTCGAAAAATAGTTACTCTCTGTCACAAAACCAGAAATCTTGCTCCTTTACAACTTCTTGGGAAGAGATTTTATGTACTCGTAAAAGGAGAATTTCTTAGTTCAATGTGTTTTATGCCTACAACTACTGGAAATAATCAGTAAGCAGCAGTATAAACACATTTCAAATGTCTGCCATGAATTTTGCACAATTATCACCTGAGGTACTTACAAGCACATTTATTTGCAGAGTTGGGCCACACAGCCATGGTGGGTTTTTGTTTGTTCCGAAATGCCTCTTCAACTCTGGCTTCTGTCTTCCGTACAGTGGAACCATGAGGATTTACCTGTTCTGCTGGCACTGATAAGCCTGCATGCAAAAGACAACCACACCTGTTTAAACAAACCAATCTGCAGGAAACTATTGAATCAAAGAAGAAACTTCCATTAATATTTAGCTGGACATTGAAAACAAAGATTTGTACCAAGAATATTTGGTCTCTACTGACAGAACAACTTACTGGTTGCATGGTCTTAAACTGTCAGCTCTGATGGATTAGAAAAATGTGAATGTCTCTCACACTTGGGTCCCCAAAGATTGACCCTTCTATCCGTATTTCCTCTATAAGTAAATTCTTATTGACCTTTTCAATTTCTTCCTTATTTTAAACAGATAATTTAAAAATAAGTGGCAATTCATAATGGCATTGTATGCCACATCAAAAAAAGTATCTGAGCGAGAACCTTGTATTGTCAGTGTAATCTATGTATGTAAAATGGATCCATTTCAGAGTCAATATGAGCTCTTAAATTAAGAAAATGCAATTCTGCTTTTAACAAAAAGTATAGTTTGCTTCCTGTAATATAACTTCATCTCATAGCTTCTACTGCTTCATAGGTTTTTAAATTAAATTCTAAAAAGGCAAACTTTCATATTGGTTAAGCACATTTTAGAGACAAAAATGAGTATCTGAAGTTTCCTATTTGTGAACTAGAATATCCTATCCATCCACTAAAATGGTCTTCAAAATGTTATACCCATGTCTCCAATAGAAACCAAAGCTAAGTGATGAAAAGCTGACAAGAAACTCCAAAACCAATGGATGCAGAAATTAAATATTTACACAGAAACTCACATCTCACAATTAATAATTACAGCATAGGTTTCTAGGTACTATTGGAAATATTTTAAACTGCACATTGAACGTATTTCATTACTCAAAATGGCTATCACTTTTACCTTCTTATTTGCTAGTCTCCACGAGAAGCTGAAATTTCAATAATCTAGGATATATAGTTTCTAATTTACCATCTTAAAACTTGCTGTCCTTAGGTTTAACATCTTTCAACAACAGCACCTCATTTCAGTAATAGAGGAACAAGAAATTCTATTCTGACTTCTACAAACTGATTTTATTGTACAATTTATCTTTCTGTTACACTGCAGTACTCTTGAGACTGGTCACCAGTCACAGTACTAAGTAAAAATGGCAGATGTGGTTAAAAAAAACCAAAAAAAAACCACCAGAAAAGTTGGAAGGAAAAATCAATGTAGAAAATACCTTCCATTTCACAACTATGTAAGATTGCTAAATAACTTGCTAACAAAATTGTGAAGAAAATTGATATGGAGCTTTTTAGCCTTTTTCATCCCTTGCTTAAACTGCCCTGAAACAGGGTACATGTCAAACTCTAGACAAGCAGATGCACTGTGATTGCCCTGATCTACTGTCTTGCTGAGGATGTTCTTCAGAGCAAAATGAGAACAGCAGAGCTCATCAGCATTCACATCCCTTCCATCCATTACAACAGCCAGCACCAAGACTATGTTCCTGAAATGTGACCACCCAGGTGTTCTGCACCAACAGTCTTTGGCATAACTCCTGATCCCTTGTGTGTGCCTTCCAGCACAAGGCTTCCTCAGACCTCAAGAGCCTGACATATTTTCCTCTGTTCATAAACAGTTAATCTAGCACAGCTTCTTCCATGCATTCCAAGTCTTTTGGACTTGCTCAAATTGGCATTCCTTGCTAACCCAGTAACTGCCTTGCACATTCTACAGCTGGACCAAACTGCAGAGCTCAGTTGTCACTGAAACCACCAAGTGTTGTCCAGAAGCGAAAGCATCTTCAAGTGTCACCTGCAGGTACCTGTGACACTGTGACAGTTTCCATGCCAATGTACAGAATCCACTTTGAATCCTGCCCATTCCTGTCTGCGAGTTGTTTTCTCCCACAAACTGGTGCTGCTCATCACACACCTGTACCTGAAGGCCCACTTACCAGTATCTCACACCAGTGGTACCTGCTTTTCCTCATTTAACAAGTTCATTGCATGATACCTTCAGCCTTAATTAAGACTTAAGACACTGCCCTTCTTTCAGCAGAATCTGCAGGCTTTGTCCCCAGAAATATCTACTACTGGGCCACTGCCACAAAAAGGAGGGCAGTGTTCCAGTTCTTGCAAACTTGCAAGGAAGGACTACAAGCCATAGAGTCATTCTCTGTAACAAAGAGCTCTTACAAACATTTACTTTAACCTCGGAAGCAATAACCTTTAACAGTCATGGGGACTTGGATAATTAACCGAGCACAGCTCACAGCATGACACTGTGGCCAGAATTGTGAATATTCTTATAGTTCTAACAGAAAAGTACAGAGGAGAAATGAAGGCATTGTATTAGCTCTGTTTTACAACCACGGCGAATTACAATTGGTTCATTTATCCACAATTCAAGACACACATTGAAAGCTTGCACAAAATTAGACAAAAACATGCATGACTGAATAGGAAAATAAAAAGAACTGTATCCATTTTAACCTGAAGAAGAGAAAGTATATAGACACTTGCATAGTTCAAAGAAATTTATTAATAAAGAGTCTTCAATCTACCAACAGAAGTATTTGAAGAACCAGCAGTTGAAAGGTAAGACCAGCCAATTCAACCTAGAAATCAAATAATGCAGCTTTATACCAAAGCAGGAAACAACTTGCCAAGATAAAGCTGGAATTATTGAAATCAGAAATCCCTAAATCAGCATGAAATTTTGTTCTAATGTTATAGTTCAGTGATTTTCAATCTTTCTCAACTTTCAAAACTTTAAAACTTTTCCATGGGGGTAGACTCTTTTCATGTAAACAGAGCACTGTTCCCACACCAGGAGTATGTTCAGACTTCTGATAACTTTCCCTGGTCACTTTAGAAGCTGTACACAGACTTGGACATCTATGGACTACAAGTTGAAAACAACTGCATTAACTCAGCAGGGGGCTATATTTCCTAATTCTGGGCTGTTAGATTGCCAACATGTAGACTAAGGGTTTAAGATTGTTCAGTGTAGATTAAGGGTTGTTTCTTCATCAAAAAAATCAGTATGTTATCTCCAAAACTACACTTGTACACATGACAGGGTGAACTGAAAATACATTGGTTTAAATACCTTAGCATAATTGTTATTATACTGTATTACAAGCACTTTCAGAACACAGCTCTGGTTCCACCACGTCCACGTAAGAAGTTCGTACAGCAAACCCAACATTTACCTGTTCACCAGGTTCTATAATACTGTCTGTAAGCAGGCAATGCATCCTTCTTCTGGGAAGAATGATAGTGTCTTATCAGACCAGCTCACACAATAGGAAAATACAGAAGAGTTTCAAGTTCAGTCACCCTTTAACCTGCACGGTCTGAATCTGACATGCATTCTGTATTTCATCTTAAATTTAAATTTTTATGCAGAGATCTGTAAATCCCACATAACTACAGAAGCTTTTCTTGTTGCCCTTGTTCCTAGCCAGGCTGAATTCTCAGAGCTGAGATCCTAACCTGATCCCTGGCTGCTCAGTTTCTCCATACTCCTCCCAGACTACCCTTCTCTGCTTCCACTCTCTGCAGGCCTCCCTTTCGTGTTTAAGTTTGTCCAGAATCAACGTACTCATCCACACAGGCCTCCTGATGTGTTTGCTTAACTTCTGCTTTGTTGGGAAACATTACTGAGTTTAGAGGAGGCAATCCTTGAGTATTAACCAGTTTTCCTGGGCCACTCTTCCCTCCAGGGCTTTATCCCATGGGACTCTACCAAGCAGATCTCTGAACAGGCTGAAGCCAACTCTCTGAAGTCCAAGGTACTGAACTTGGAGCCCTAAGGATCTCAAAACCTACCACTTCATGGTCACTGCAGCCCAACTGCCCTTGAGCTCCACATTCCCCACCAGTCCCTCCTTGCTGGTGAGAACAAGGTCCAGCACAGCACCTCTTCTTGGTGACTCCTCTGTAACTTGGAGAAGGAAGTTGTCCTCTACTCATTCTAGAAACCTCCTGAATTGCTTCTGCCCCGCTGTGTTGTCCCTTCAATAAATACTGGGTCCACAGAGTCCAGGGCTTGTGAACATGAGGCCATTCCTATCCGCCTATAGAGGGCCTCTATATCAGTTGTGTTACGATAACTGAAGTTAAACATACCTCTTTTTCTTCTTGCTTCCTTGATTTCTTCACACATCTTATTAAATTCTGGATCCAGTTCAGCAGCAATGATAGCATGAGCAGTGTCCTTCAAAGTACATGCTCTATGTCTAATTATTTTATCTAGAAAACAGGACAGCACACTTTTATCACAATTAGAAAAATTCCTTAGCATTTTTATGATCGTTTGTATTGTATATTACAACACCAATAGAAACAGAAGTAATTGGGAAAAATTACAAATACATGAAAATGCAGATGAATCAATACCACAGCACATTCAAAAATCACAACCCAGCTATTGAAGAGATTTAGGGGTTTTCAGAAGTATAAATTCCTAGTTTAATCCATGGTGGCATCTATAAACAAATGCAAACAGTGAATGATGAAGACACCTAAATCAACCTGCCAGCAGGTGCAGCAAGTTTCCACAGGCAGACCTACATAGTATAATGGAGCGGAGTGCAAAGAGTCCCAAAGTAACAACAGACTTGTCCAGGAATTAATTTACCCACTGGGGTCTAGGAATATTCAGAGTTATACTGCCTGAAAAATCACACTGGACATCATCTGCATCTGTAAGGTAGACCTGGCTCCTGTTGTTTTTTCCTTTAACCTGAAATTACTGCTTAATTATTATTTAACAACTGATCAAAACTGTGCTAAAACACATTATTTTATTCCTTACATTGAATAGCCGTTTCTCATTTTAATCCTTTAAAAAAAATGGCACGAAACAAGCCCTCAGTGTGATACATTTTCAGGCCTATCTGGGGAACAGGACTAATTGCCCATGCTGGAAGCCTAAATGCAACTCAGGGATAAGACAGACCAGTTCCCCCACCTTTGAAACACACAAAACAAATTATTCCACTGTTGAAATTTGAAAAGTAATCGTAACTTAATAACTAAGCTCATATGTGGAGAAAATTGACATCTAGAAGGTAGCTTTTCAATGAAACCTACAACAGTCATTGTTTGACTTCAGTACAAACACCTTTAATTTGTCAATCCATCCATACTGAATTACTTTTTCCAGCTGTTGCAGGTACGTCAACAGTTGCCATCAACATTAATGTCTAGAATATATTCTACAACCAACGGGTTTAGTGTTTTAATGATCTTTAAAGACAATAATTAAAAATATCACTAAATATTTATTTTGAAATATTTGTCATTCTAGAAACAGCGAAGTTTACAGCTGGAAAAACTGCTGAGTGAAAGAGACTATCCAGTATACACCTCAAAAGAGCCCAACATTTTCTGGGGAAAACTACTGCCCATTAAATCTACTGAAAGGTGGAAGTTTTTGCCTATGTATTTGTAAAGCATTATGTTTTGTGATTACCAAAAAAACCACACTGCATTCAGATGTTACAGATGCAATTTTGAGATATTAATCTTCCAAGTTTTGGTCAAATAATAAATTTTAGGAAGCACTTGCAAAGGAGGAAGGGAGGGGAGTGGAGAGGCAAAAAAAAGGAATCAAAGAAGGGTGTTTTACTGAACCATCACTTTCCTCTAATCCTGTCATGGGCAAGACTTTCCCCCAGGCAGTGCTTCAAAGTGGCAAACACTCATGTCCCACATACAATGATTATGTTTCCATGCCTTCAGGAATGTTTCCCAGACAAACAATAGAGGGAGAAAACTCCAACCTGTCTTACTACAGAACCTGTCTGAAATTTTATAGCAAAGTACCAGGAAAAAAAAAAAAAACAAACCAAAACACCCAGTTTCTGATATTCAGACTGCAGATAAAATCAGCTAGTCTGGTCCTCCTGCTGCTTTTCCAACTTAACAACAGGGTGGAAGCAGGTACAGTATGATTCTTCAGAAAATTCAAGCATGAAGCAGAGGCAAGCATATATGCCCACCTTTACAGAATGTGAACATTTATAGGTAAATATTCATTTAATGAACGCATCAGAATGAATGGAATGCTTACTTTCAGCCATAATGTGCTGTTTCAGGTGTGTTCACACAACAGCCCAAGAAATCCTGCATGCCACAAGAGCAATACATGTTCTGTTGTTAACAGCCAAGGACAGAACAATTTTTCATTACCTCCTATCCAAAACTGAGCCTAGAAATAGCCAGATCAATTTCTCCCAGCTCAGTTTCGACAGCAAGGAAAATCAAAATATCCCTAAACAGGTGCTCTTCAGATACACTCAGAATGCCAAGTGCCCCAAGGGCTTTAATTAGTTCCTATCAATTGCCCATTAGAAGTACTCAAAAGTGTGTTAATAAACATTTTTTAGTTGAAAGAAAATAATGCATCATAAACTGAAAAAATAAAGTTAATCTTCTACAAATATGAACTGGGTGCAAAAGGCAATGTGAAACAAGTCTGACCAGACAATATGGTATCTAGGCCACACATGAGACACTTGCAAAATGCCTCAGAAAATCAAAAATTTGAGAAGAAAAATACAGAAAAATCAGGCTTTAACCTGGTAAAGCAATTTCACAAGATCTCGTGAAGAACTTTTTAACCCAACTTCATTAGACTACATTTGCAGATGGACCCTGATGTCCAGGTATCACATATATTAAATAGAACCCTACATTAAAAGGGTCCTTTGTGTTGATGCTTTGTTGATGACTCTTGAAGCTGGCAGCTGAAAGGCTTTCTTTTGGCAATGTGCATTATAAGACAGCCCTAGCAAAGAGCATACAAGATGTTCTTTCCTTAGTTTGGAGCGTGAACAGCTTTTACATGCATTTCAGTCTAGAAATTCCTTTTTAATTGAAAGCATCCCATCACACTTTGTCAAGACAATACTGTCTAATCTCTCCTAATCAACTGCAACTGACTTCCTTGCCTGGTGATTTATCCTGTTTTATTTCTATCCCCAAATACATAGATTTTAATTTCTGGGTATGAATTTCATGTTCTAAGCTAGCATGGAAGTACAGCAGACCACTGCCAGATTGTGTGAGGATTCTCTATAGAGCTCTCCAAATTACGGTGGGGTTTTGTTGCATATACAGAGTATATATACAAAAAAAGGAGCTATCAAATTTGAAAGGGAACTACAAAACATAATTTATTAGACAACAGCTCTGAATGCTTTTGTTTTCCTGCTCTTCTAAGGTCCCCCAGGTGCACTACATGCCTTAGAATACTAAAATCGCTGACCCCTTAAGACTTGCTGATCCTAATTATCACAAAGCATGCAGCTTATCTAAATGCCTGAACAGGAACAAAATACAGCATTAAATACCAGGCTTTCAGGTCTAGGTAGGCCAAAAAGAAGCAGGTTCTTACCTCCAGGATCTTTGTCTGGATTGTACTCCAATGCATTGCTGCAGATCAGGTCAATGTCTGTTAGAAAATCCTTGGCCGTTAAGTAGTTGTGTTTATCAATTTTGGTTATTACTGTTGATAGGTCCATTGGCTCTTTGATAACCTCAAGGTAATCTGAAACCTGTAAACAAACAGCACATACAAATGACACAGGACCATATGCATTCTTATTGAACAATGGCAATCACATCTTTATATTTGGATTCATTCCACATGCTTAACTCTAAGACATTACCTAAACATTTTGATTTCTAAGCAAATTTATCTTAAAAATGCAAGTTTTATCAGGCTAAGAACACAGCACTTCCAAAGCTGCTTTTCTTCAGGAGCTCACCATTTTCTTTCAAAATTAATTAAATACTATTTTTGGGGAAATACACTTTAATGTAAATGTATTTTTCATTTTAGACTGATTTAGTTATAGATTTTTATGGTGCTGTAACACTGTCATGTACTTAAAAAGCAAAACCCATCAGCCTAACTTGAAGCTCAAGGAAAAATTAGGGAAGCTCTATTCTGTCACTTTGTAGGTAAGTTCTCATTAAACTAAACAGCCAAATTATCAGCTTTTAAATACCTTCTATAAAACAGTTTCTTCAATCACTCGTTAAACAAAGAAAAGTCAGGTTTTATTGATTGCAGATGTTAGATTGGCTGTACAGAAGCACAATCTAAAGAAAAACCCTTGTGTCAGAGTTTACTATGAGCTTAGATCGTAACTGGAGATTCAGCAACCACAAGGGCACACTAGTAAGTGTTTAAGAGAATTAATGATACCATATGGGTTCCAGCCTTAATAACCAAATGCATCAGCACAGCTGCTGTTACAAAGCTCACCCAAAAAAATCTATGAATTTCTTATTTACTTCAAGGAAAAAAATACATATATATTTGAATGTTTCAGTGTGATTTAGACTATAATTAATTAAAAACACTGGCAGCCTCTAAAACAGTACTGCATTTTTTTCTTTTGAAATCACCCACATATGACAGTCACTGACATAGCACTTAAAAGTTATATACATATTCAAATCAAGTCAAAAGAGCTCTATAAGATTTTTTTTTAATATAGTGTCTGCAAGACATGTATTATAACATAAACTAACATTAATGCATTATTTCAGTGGACAGCAATGTGTCACCTAATTCCTTAAATACAGACATTAAAATTTACTTTGACAAATTAAAATGGCAAAAATTCTAATTTTGTCTCCCTTTATGGAAACATAATGATATCTGGTTCAGGGATTGGAAAGCCAAACCACAGGCTTCCTTTTCTTGTTAGCACAGCATCAGAAAATCTTCATTGGAAGCAGTAAATATTGCTGCTGATTTAGTCAGGAAAATCCTTGACTTATCACACAGCAGCATTCTCTGCAATACAAGTAGGAGTGGAACAAACCTAACACATTTTCTAAGGAAGTCAAGCAGACAAGCTGTTGTAGAAAAGGAAAGGCTAGTCCTGTGCTTAAATGCAGCAGGTGGGATGCAAAGGATTACATTTGATTTCTGGTGCTGTGAGATACATTAGCAGCATTCTGGCAAGTCTTCAAATAACAAACTCACATTTCAATTCTCTCCATCTACCAAACATGGACTTATTCTTTCTCTACGTGCCCTTATTCATGTAAGCTTAGACCACAAATTCTTGACAGAAAGGAACTACCTTCACTACAAGTATGAAAAGTTTCCTACAATAATGGACCTCCCAAACAGTTTCACAGGAAAAATCAAACCAAGTTACTGCTCAGACCGTGCTCACACTGTAGGCTGCCACATTAAACAGCTCACCAGGCTTTCAAAAACAGTCAGCTACAGAACACTATGGAAAGCTTAAATTAAGAGAGGACTGCATCAGCCCATAAAAGATGCCTGCTCCATCCTGCAAGGAATTTACACTCGAAATCAGCTCTTTACAATGCTGGACTTCTGATGTCCCATATTCATCTTTTAATGTCTTCCAAAAGAGATACTTCTCTCTTCAGAGAAAATTAGGGACCTTTTTTTCAGTTAGCAAGCCTGCAAAGCTTGCAGGAGGCCAGTATGTGATCTCAAAGTCAGACCAAACACAATCCTATTCATACAGCAGCATCAGAAAATAGATTTGCAGATCGAACTGTCGCATCAGTTAGGTGTGTACAGTCCATAATAGACCAGTTAATGCCTTAGAATGCTCTACCATCTGTGATTAATGGCACCCACAAGCATTACTGCTGAAATTATGCAGCAATACTATTAATGGTGAATGCATTACAGAACACAGATCACTTTCCCAATATTATCATGTTTATGATTACAATGCTGTAAAAGCTTTTATTAAAGAATTATATTTATGGTTTCAAGTATTTCAGGAGCACTGGCAGGGATAGGAGTGTTAGCATTTTAAAATGCTGGTTTCAGTTATAAAATGGACAGGAATCCACTGGGGTCACTGGTAGTAAAACATGCTCCACATCCTTGCATGACAGATGATGAGACTGTGACTGTATCACCAGCTAAAAATCAGCATCTTAGATTAGACAGATCATGGATCAAACATCTCTTTTTCTAATGAACCATTTCCTTTTTCTAGTATTTTCAACTTCATTGTTTGCACATTACTGAAACAAGACCTCTTCAATATCCACCGGTTTGCTGAAGATGTTAAAGCGTTTGTCTGTGGCCAGCCTCTTGGTGACATCCCTGAGAAACAAGCGCAGCTCCCGCAGGGTGTTCTCTTCCTGGTCCTCCATCCGCTGCTTCTCGGCTTCCGACAGCTCCCGGGCAGGACACGGCAGTGCAAGAGGAAGAACTTCCAGGGCACGAAGAGCTAGGGAAAAAAACAAGAAGTCAGACGATGGAAACATTAACAGCAAAGTGGCTCTTGGGATTATGCCACTCCAGATTTTATTGTATGAATTTAATACGTATTGTGGATCTAACTATCACTGTATCCTTGACCCCACAGCTCTCCATCTTCCACAACTGTTAACTGTAACTATGAAATTTATTCTGGGCACTGATTAATGCTGTCACATGGTAATTACACTAACTGTTAACTACCCACACGTTTTTAAAAAGGAAAGTAACACAAAATAAACCAATAGGATCACATTATTATTGGTTTTACTGTAACTTAGTTTACCAGCCTGTTTCCTTCTTGGTGGGGGCATTGCTGCCTCATCAAGAATTAAGCCTTTGAAAAATCGCAATCTGTCTTCTTCACTTGGTCTTTGAATATAAAAAACCTCTTCATACTGGATTCTGAAAATACACTTCACCTAAAAAAAAAAGCCAGAAGAAAATTGAGCCCTCACTGGAAAAGACATGAACAATGACCATACTGTAACATTAGCCACAAACTTTTCAAAATCAGCCACAGGACAGGAGACAGTAAACTCTACCTAAAGCTGTGCTCACAGCAAAGGGAAAACAAATACTTGTAATTCTCACTGAATTTTCTATAGGAACTAAGCTTGCAGTATCCCATGATCCTAACAATGGTCACCCCTGCAGTAAAAGGAGAATAAAAACACAGGAGGGAAAAAAAAAAATCACAGAAAATGTAAAGGAGAAAAACCAGGAACCCTCCCCCATCTGGAGCCTCAGAAAATGCAAAGCTTAAGATCAGGCGTTTAGACATTAAGATCAGGCATTTAATTATAATGGAGTCATTTGTCAAAAAGAACAATTGACAAAATGAACAATTCTGTCTTCCCAGCCGAGTAGCATGTAGCTTTATGAAAATCAGTATGGACATACATCCCACATTAAGGAAAATTACTAGCATTCAATTATTATCACATTTTCTGTTTGATATATTTTAAACTAAGTTAGAAAACCACTACAAAACAAAATGATTTTACATGACTAAAACATTCAGAGGAGCACAGAACTTCCTAACAATGCCCCCTTCCATGATAAACATACCTCTTCAGGCAATTCACTAAACATGGACTCAGAGGTAGACAGTAGAAATATAGGTGAGAAAGATGGTATATCTTGCAGCAAAGTTAGGAAAGTAGCTCTCACGGTTTCACTGACAGCGTCCCACCAATCACCAATATGAGGCATGTAAACTATACTTGGTACTGTTCTTCGAGCTTCACGAAAGATCTAATTAAAAGAAACAGTGGTATTTCAACTAAGGAACTAATTGTTACCATCAGCTGTGAATAACAAAGTTCTTGTGCATTAAAAAATGACTCATCCTTGTGGTATTTTACTGACAAATGTTCAAGCAGAATAGAATTATCTAAAGACTTTCTAAACAAGTGTTTGTGACTCTTAGCTACAGCATTCAATTATTTCATGACAATGTGCCAGGGAGACTACAAAGCAACTACTTTGTTTTAAAAAATATGTATGTTTTAAAAACTTGCTATGACTGAACAATCAAGATGAAAATTAAACTGTTTTGCAATTCATGCAATATTCACCACAAGCTATTTGGAAATGTAAAACATTTAAAACTAAGCAAATGAATCTAGAACCGCAGCACAACAATCCATACACAAGTGAATAAAATGAGCACCAGACACTGAATACCCAGATTAAATTTACTCAGCACTAAGTATGGGATGAGGGGGCAGGTTAAAAATGTAATTACATTCACTAGTCAGTAGGGAGATCTCCATCACCCCATAGAGACCTCTTTACTTTAAATAGGAAAATAGAAGGAGCATATGAAAACCTGGACTTTATGATGCAACCAGAATTACAAAATTGACTCATTACAAGGGAATCTCAAACATCACCTGTGCACATGACTCTTCAGGCGTTTTGGCACTGACTGAATAAAGAGCTGGCAGGTCGAGCCTGTGTACGGAGAATTTTTCCAGGGTGTGCAATAGTGCTGGAGCAAGGTGCGAAGTCTGACCCGAACCTCTTTCCCCAGAGAGCAGTAACCTTGGTCTGTAAGAGGTTGGCTGGTGATAAGCTGACCTGCAACAGCACAACAGTGACAAAAGACAATTAACATAACAGTGCTATCAATGGATGGATATACAGGAGATATTTTTGATCTGTAAGACTTTCAATAATGGGTAATAGCTTCCTACAACAGCCTAAAAACATCAACTAATTCAACAATCCCTCCAAACTACTTCAGGTGCCAATAACTCCAGATCTGTCTTATCTTTACTTTTACAACCATTTAATTCAAACTCATCTGTGTGAAGCTATGCATATACTTAATTCATTACAGTTTTCATTACAACCAGTTGATTTAAAACTAATTCCTTGATGATATAAAAAGACTTATTGGACATCCAGTAAAGACAGCAATTTAATCATGTCTAGGTCAGTCCTAACTACTAACATATCTCTTCAGTAGCGTCAGGAATCCCAGGTCAATCCTCTCATAGCTTAAGTGCTGCCCAAGATTTTCAAGAACCAATGAACATTTCAATAGTTTACTTATTTAAGAAAAAGGATCCAAAGTAGGGTTGAATAAAATCACTACATATCATGTATTTTAGCATATTTTTATGCTTCTAGTTAGTAGACTTCTGGAGAGAAGGAAGACTTTAAAGAAAAACTGCAAAGGTAAACTTATTTTTTGGTTTTTTTTGTTAAGAAGAAACTCTAAGCAGTCCATACAAGGGGTTTTGGGATTTTGTGTTTGTTTCTTTCTCTTGGGTGTTTTTGCCTAATTTTATGGAAAAATGAGACATGAAGTAAAAAGCATTAAGATTTTCCATTAAAAGTCTTTTCCATTTATAGAAAACCGATTATAAAACAAGGAAAGTTTTAATTAATTTGCATTTTCTCTCATTAAGGCATTTCTATCTGCCCATCAGTGAACTCGGGCAGTGGAACACGACTTGCTGGTATTACTTCATGTTAAACATTTTGGGACAGCAATGAATGCTGCTGACCTTCAGCTTTCAGTTCTGATGGTGGTGGTTATATACACAGGTAACAATCAAAAATGCTCAGAAAATAGATTAAGGGAGGCTTACATACTTTGCCAAAATAAGCACAGCCTTGTGATTCTTTTATTTAGACAAACATCCACACAAATATATACCGTTGTTCTGGGTTTGGCTTCCCCCTTCCCAACTTCACAACAAAAGCTTAAATTTGGCATTAGAATACTTAACTATGTCCCTCCAACTGTTTGAACTTTAATCCTTATTTTTAAGATTAGATATCCATAAATTCTCTTCTGGCATTATTTTTTAGCACAAAAATTTTATCAGTTTTCCACAAGATGGCTCTACTAAACAGTGCCACTAATGAACACTTTTTCTAGCTTCATTTTCTTTATTCAGCAAACTCCCTGCAGAAACTCCCACATAGTCTAAAACTACTCTTAACACAAAACCAAGTCATGTTCATTATTGTTAATTACTGTAGCCAGTCCAATTTATACAAGAAACACTCATCCAAATTTCACACGTATTTTCTGCATTCCCATTTTCCTGAAACTTTCCACAAAAAACAATGAAAAAAGCACATTAAAACGCTGAATGCATCCATTATACAAAATGCTTCCAAACAGATGCATACACTGAAGCTCAACCATACTTTGGACCAAGAAAAAGCACAAAACCCCTCCCAAATATTCCTACATATATCTCTTCTCAGTTCTTAACCTTTCAAATGAAAGTAGTTTGTTAAAATTAAGAACTGCTGTTAACATCTTTACTTCTAACCTACATTTGCCTATTGAAAAACATTTCTGATCCCTGCGTGTAGGATGTGACCTTTCCCAGTAACACCCCCACAGCTAAAACTCCTGTCTGTGCACTTACATGTTTCCATTACAGAACACCACTGCCACCACAAAGCAAAAGAACAACTCTTTTTAGCTCTCCTGATGCAAGCTCTCCTGGTTTTATCTAACTAATTATATGCATTCAGAGAAACACTCACATTGTAAAATGAAGGTAGGGTTTATGTATAGCAGCTGATGACTGTTTCTTTGGTGATCCTGAGTGACAGCTCGTCTCAAAAATTGATGAAGCATTCTCATCTTCACTATCATCTAATATTAGACTTGGTACATCTGTTCCAAGAGATGTATTAATTAGAACTTTATCACTTCTAAGTACATGTACAACAAACAAGACAAGATATTACCATTTTCTTTGTGTCAATTATAATAAATCTTCAAATGTAAAAGAAATTAGTTAAAACTGTCTAAGTATCAGTCTTCAGAATAGTAAGTACTCATTACTTCAAAAACCAAAACAAATTAAATGCCGTATAAGTCTAATCATAATTACAATTTTTTTTAAAGCAATCAAGCTAAACAACTTCTCAAATACAAAAAAGGTTAACTTGTTATGAAATGCTTCCTTTGGGTTTATTTCACAGCTAGAGGTTTTTTCAAGAATGAAGCTATAAAATTTGTAATTCCTCAGACTACATAGAATTTTGTAATTATTTACTTATTCCAAGTGTCCAGATTCTCACAGGTACACTTCTTCCAAAATTACTCTCAGCATGACTACCTAGACACTGTCTGTTTATGAAGAATTGTTTTCCACCCTCTGATAATCCACTGAATATCAAATTAGTTTTTATCAAAACCAGTTCAATGCATTCCATATTCATATACTATACCTTCACCTATTTTAATTCCTTTGCTAATATAGTAACACAATGAACTGAAGTACTTTCTATACAGACCCTGAAAAGCAAAAAGCTCAAAGACTGATTATATTCACAAGACACACTGCAGAGACAAACAACTGCAAAAATACTAATACGGCACTAAAACAAAACAACCAGGTAACAACTGGAAATCAGGTACAGCTAAATTAGCTCCCAGAGCTGCAAAGGGATTAAGAGTTACCTGGTGTGATTTGATAACGGGAAAGAACTGCTGAAAGATGTTTATTTGCCCCAGAAAGGAGTTGAGTTGCTTTTGCCCTATGCAAGGCCACTCGTTCTCATTTCCATAGGGAAGGAAGTCTGCAATGATGGGATGAAAACAGCCAAAGCCACTCAGCTGTACAGCAGGAGCACTGCAGAGGACAGCTCTGCTGAGCAAAAAATGCTCTGCAGTGGATGAGCAGCATTCCTGAGAGCAGCCCAGGGTCACTGTAGCACACTGCTGCTCAGGACAACCACCAGACATCCCAACAGCAGCTCAAGTCGGCCACAGCCACTTAGGAAAAAGGATTGCTGTGAAATTAAAGCATTTCCTTGAAAGAGCATTTCTGTGAAAGAGAGATCCAAGCGTTGTTCTCAAATACACAATCCATGGATTTACATGAGGCAATGGCACAGGCCCTGCCACAGTGATCACACAATCACCATGGGACAAAGGAATCTCCTTCAAGGCAGTGTCAAGGATTTGGATGGAGATGCCATCTAAGCCACAGGAAAACCTGTCCCAGGGTTCCAGGAAAAATTGTTAAAAGACAACAAAGGTTCCCTTAGCTGGCTGTGTGATGTAAGAAACCAGATTCAGAGTATGCTGGGCAGGAATGATACTCTGCTGGCATGGGATCAGGATGTGTCACATCCCTTGTCAAGTTGTGGTGCAGTCACACACCTGACAATCCTTCCTCAGGGAGCAAAGATGAAAAAGGCTTGCAGAACCCAAGCAGTAGCGAAAAGCTAGTCCACAGCAAGAAAACATGGTACAGAAGCTGCTGGATGTTTAGCTAAAGCTAAGGATGAAGACCTCAGAATCAACTGGACATAGGCCTTCTACCTCTGGGCTCACTGCAGTGCCTAAAGCAGACAGGATTTCCAGTATACCAAATGTAGGCACAGGTAAGACCTATGCTCATGCACTGGACACAGCTTTCTCTTCCTAAAATACACAATTATTTTAAAAGGCTGCCCATCTTTTAATCCCAAGCATCAAGTCTCTATAACATCCTCTGCTCGAGCATTTGACCCACTGAATTACAGCAAACAGGAATTTTCAGTGAAATTCAGAAAACCTGATGTGCAGATTATAAGCACACCTGTAAGTATGTACTACACACTTGGCTTTGAATTAAAAATTTGAAGCCCTGTTATATAATCTACATTGTACAATGTAGAATTGTTGTACCTGAAAGTGAATTTTTCTGGTTTTAACAAAGGCTAAGCTTGTTATTCAATATTTTCTTGGATTTAAGGGGTAAGAAAAAAACTAAAGGAAATTCTGAAAGAATCCTCAGTTCATGCATCTTCAAAATCAATTACCTACAAACATTTAAAAGTACCCACAGCAGTAAGTTACCTAGTAAAAATACTACTATTTAAATCAACTAAAGCTTCTAAACTCGATTTGTTAGCAGTAATGAGCAATAATAAATAGGCAGGTAAAAAATATAACCAAAGAAAATATTCTGAACTTCAACTTCAAATATTCAATTCTTCAACAAGAATGACAATCTCTAAATCAGGTGCTACCAACAGGTTAACAGTATACAGAGAGTTAAGCATCTTAAATAACTTTGGTTACAATCAAAGGAGCCCAACAGGATCTAACTGCAGCTGCAAGCCAGCTCATTTCCCCCTACCCACCACCACTTGCTCCCAGGGCCCATCTCTGGCCAACTCCAACACTTGTTAAAACCTCCAGCTACCCCACAGTCAGCAGAAAACACATAAAATACATCATTTTTGGATGAGTTTTCTGGCTAAAATGGTTTAACAAAGGACCTGATCTACTCAAGCAAGTGGAAAGGACAGAGCAAAAAGGCACAGCTGGGCTGGAGAACTGCAGCAGCCAGCACGAGGATCAGCTTAAGCTGCCTGGGCTGCAGGCTGAAAGCGTGCTCTGGAACAGGAATGAGAAGAAAGTCATGGCTGTCACAGATTTGCTTTACAACTGGGCTGTTCTCAAGTTAATCACACACAACCCCAAGTACTATTTACATAGCTGGGGGGTAAGAATGATCCTAGACAAGAACAGTACACTATGTCAGAATAAACAGATCTCAAACCCAAGGTATCTTGTTCAACATGTAACTTCCAAGAAATTACCTTGGTAACTATTAAAGCATGTCTCAGAGAAGAGCTGGGTAAAAAACCCCCAGAACCTATCAACGCATTGCCAGTCAAAACAGTCAGTCACATTCCTTCTTATTCCCTGCTTCCTTGGTGCTCACACTGCGCCCATTGCAGCAGGTTTCTGGCATTCACTGACCCCTTAGTGAGTCAATTTTACTCAGGAATTTGGCAAAAAAAGCTAACTTGTCAAAACAGCAAATCGTTCTCCACTTGCTAAGCCAACACAATCAGCTTGGAGGATCAGGAATGCACCAGGCCAGTTCAATGAGAGGGAAGCCTCAGGACTTTCTTCTAGATCAGCACATGACCATTACATTGGCTCAAGTATCTCAACACATTTTGAGCAGCGAGCCTCCCAAAGCTTCTGCACTGCACCAGCAAGCACAGGATTGGGGATAGCTAAGCATTGCTCAGGACAGGAACACCAATTTCAGATCCTGTTACACTCAGTAACATTGTCTAGTTTGGTTTTTTTTTGTTCTGACCTTTAATTATGCCCCATCATTTCTTGTATTTAAATTGTAAATTACTTGTGAGTTCTTTTTTTTGGATGGCACTCACACCCATGGGACCTTGCTCTATATAGGTCAGGTCATTAGATTCTACAACAACTTGGAATCAGCAAAAATAATTAGGCAACATTTGAGCAAATCGTATTTACATCCTAACAACATTGAAGGAAATACCCATGAGATTTAAGGCTCGATGGAGAAGCTGAAATACTTGCAAAGTGAAACAGCATTCACAAAAATCCCCAAACCATGTACCTTCACTTTTGTCACCCTGGCTGAATTCAGCGTGAGGGAACACTTTGTGTAAGACCTCGAGGAGCTTAGTGAAGGTCCGTTCCAAGAGTGGCCTGATGACAGGGGACAGCGCGTGTCCCGACGACGTCACAGCGCGCTGGGAGGCAGGCACAATGTTCTGCATTGCATGGTAGAAATCCTGCGCGCTGAGAACTACTGAGGAGACGTCCAGCTGGAGCTTCTGACTGCTCATGTAAATCTGGGGATAGCGGCGTCTCAGGGCAATCAAGGCAGCCTCAGTGCAAAGTGCTTTTATGTCAGCTCCACAGTACCCTAGTGCACACAGAAACACAAACACCTTCCATGAAACAGCACTGCTGTGCCACACCTGTCTCAAACATGCATCCAGCTAAAAACAAGTCAGTAATACTTAATTGTCAAGGTCCACAAAGCATCTGCCAAAAGGCATCCAGTCATAATCTGGTGACAGTGCTGTATATCAAGAAATTAGACAGGTTTATTAAGATATACTAAGAAATTAATTCCACACTGAGGTTATAATTACCTACATTTTCACTATATCATATGATACATAGCGTATTTTCAGTCCTGGGTTATAGGTCTGTTATTGCTCTCTTTTCCCCTAATACTGTCTGAAGTATGTGTGCAATTTTAACAGGCTAGTCCCTTTCCTCCTTTTTTCCTTTAATAACTCCACATGAATATATTCTTTAATAGCCAAGTACTTTTGTTACACTGAACATCACCAACTTTAAACTTTTACAGTCTGAGAAAATGAGCAGTATAAAGAAAAAATGTTTCTTGAGTAGAATATGGAAGAGATTAAATCTCTTGTTTAAAAAAGCATACTGTGGATTCTTGGAAAAATGTTAACTTCTACTATAAAGAAAAATGTTTCAGACTTTTTAAGAGTTTCATAACTTTACCAGTATAATCAAAAGCAGAAATTAAAATGCATTAAAATTTTAATTTAGCCTATCTTCATAAGTTTCTACAGGTGGCTACCTATAATTGCTTAATCATCATTAGTGAAAAACATAGATCTGATAATTACAAAATGCAGAGAGACTTAATACCTCTGAGTCTTTTGCAGTACTAATGGTTTGGGGGTTTTCCCCAGAGCTAGAAATTAGATTTCAAATTTTGCCATCTTTCTCAGCAAGAGATATTAATATGCCTCTGTACTTTGAGGCACCATAGCTCCATGTTTCAAGAAGTGTAAAACAATATTCCAGTGAGAAAAGTCATTTAGAGAATCAGAGTCACTATAGGAAAATGCATTGCACTGAGGTACTGCCATATAAAAGTTCATGGGTTTGTAATGAAGTGTTTATAGAAAGTAATTAATCAATTCTTTAGTTAAAACTATTCTCACTCAACTCTTTTTTACCAGACTTCCTCCTCCCCACCCAGTCTCACATTACTTGCATTTTTGTCACTCTATTTTTGTAGGACCAAGGAGGGCAGGTTTAGACTGGATACTAGGAAGAAAGTCTCTACTATAAGGAACTTGAACTGGTTGTCCAGAGAGGCTGTGAGTGTCCCATCCTTGGAAGTGTTCAAGGTCAGGATGGATGGGGCTCTGAGCAGCCTGGTCTAGGGCAAGGTGTCCCTGCCCACGGGAAGGGGTTGGAACTGCATGATCTTTGAGGTCCCTTTTTAAGCCAAACCACTCTATGATTCATCTTTTGGCAGCAACAAACCTCGAAACTGAGGTCTGCCTTGCTTCTCTCTCTTTAGCCTCTGCTGTTCTTTAAGTGCTTTGGGCACATATATTTTTCCAAGATCCACACAGCAAAATAAGGAACAAAGCTGATTCCATACACAGTGGTTAAAAATAAAAAAGGAAGCAATTAATATGGAAGACAGACACTTTTCCATCCCCATCTTTCAGATATATAAATTTGGGGGATAATAACAGAAGATACCTACTTTTCAGCTATCAAGATGACTTAAACTGGATGAGACTTCAAACTGCACCTTTCTTATATATGCTTAAAAATAATTTTTTAAAAAAAGGCAAAACAAAAATAAACCTAGATGGAAGATCACCATAAATATTGGACGATTCCTGCAATTTTTAAACCAAGCTTTGCAATTTTATAAAAAGGTTAGTAGCTACAATTGTGTACATCTGGTGAGTCCACACCATGACTTCTATCTCAAACGTATGTAGCAATTCAAATTCCCAAGTTACCTTGAAATAAATACACATTACATTTGAAATATGTTCAAATATATCCACTATATAAATCAATAGACAATAATTGTTTTCAGCACTGAAGTGAAGTGTTTGGGGTTTTTTTAACTTTCATCTAATATGAAATCAGAACTATGCAGGCACACTCCGGCCATGTGAAAGTATTACACAGTAGCTACAGGTGCAACAGAGAAATCAAATCGGGGTTCTAAATTTTGCTTTGTTCTTTAGGTATCAGATATCACATTTCCATTTAAATTAGTCCACTTCTCATCCAAAAAACATGCTAGATTTAAAAAAAAAATGAGTGAGGGAAGTACTAAACCAAAGCTTAAATAAATCAAAGATATACTGTAGATATGCAGGCACCTGAATGCCTGTCACCTTAGAAACTAGTTTAGTATGTTTGTGACAAAAGATTCAGCAGCTCAGGAGCTATATCCTTCCCAACTTTTCTATTAAAAAATGCTGTAATATCGCTTTCTAACAGTCATTTTAATCACCGCTTGTACATCTCCAAAGAATTGCAAAATTAGGAAATAATAGCCTGTAGCCTATTTTTAAAATTAAATTCTCAGGTGATCAGATACACAATTAGTCTCCATTTCTACTTCTCATTTCTCAGGAGCAATTACATTTGAAGACTAATAATTGGTGTCTCTTTTTGAGGGACTCTCTTGTGCATACGGTACATCCATTTCAGTGACAAGAAAACTGAGAAAATCCTGTACCTTGTGAAACATTAAAGAGCTTTTTATTGCTAAGAAGCAAATGCATACTGATTAAGCAGAAGAAAAACATGAGTGAAGTACTGTCAAAACAAAATAAAATATATTATCCCAACAGTAAATAACCTGATTTAGTTTTTACCCAAACTGACACCGCAATATAAACGCGGGGTTCAGTGCATTTGCTTCCATTTTTGAAGATCTCAAAAAAGATGTTCAATTTGCCAGGCAAAATGTACTGGCACACCAAACTTAGAACAAAATGAGGATTCCTGTCAAATAGCCCATTTTCTTCTACCCAGCACCACCACACTCTGCTAAACATTCCTGAAGTACAATTTTCAAAATGCAAAACCCTACACAGGTTTCCAAAGAACACACTTCGATTATAAAAATTTTCCAGCCATCCTCTTCCACCTCTACTGTGCAGAAACTGTGTCCTCCTTAAAATTTCTTCTGCCTAAAAACCCACAACAAAGTGCTACTGAACTGGGTGAAAGATTTAGGTGAACAATTCTGATCACTTCTTCCACTTCATGTTGTGCAACTCCCTATAAAACTCCCAAAATTACTGCAGGGTAAGAGAGATAGCAAACAACTTAGCATGATGACAGAGATGAAAAATAACTATTAGGCTTATTTTAAAAAATTATGAAAAACAGAAATGCTAATGCCAGAATCTCCCCCTTCATCATTACTTGAGGACGGGAAAAAAAATCTAACATGGTATCATTTTGTCACAAAACACTCCTGCAATAATAAGCATGGAATAGAATATTTTAAACAAGTATCTTCAACATGGTTGATTCTTTATAATTGCTTCTTTATAATTCTATTTAATAATGATATTTAAATAACCCTTACTATACTGTAAGATTTATCTCCAAGATGCCAGATGAAGGAATTCACAGTTTTTCAGTTGCTAGTATTATTTGTTTCCTGCAAGACTGAGTTTGTAGGTAAGTCTCTCTACCTACAGAAAGTTACCATTCCAAACAAGGGAATAAGCACAAGAGATATGAAAGGATTTATAAAGTTCAGGGTATCTGGGACCCATCTCCAGTAAGGAGAAAAAACAGTAATTATGTGTGTTTACTGACAGTGCTAGTAAGACATGAGTGTGTGGTCTTATAAGCAATGCTGTTCTCTCCCCAAGCTGCTTCACTTCGTCTCACACACATTGCAGTCAGGAGGCCACTGAGGAAGTGGAGTCTTTAATTCTCACACACTCAGAAATCCTCTATAAGGTTGTAATCCGTAACACCTGGGACAAAAAGCAACCCTCAGGAAATAACCTATTTTTTTGCAAGTCCTGGGGCTTTTCCCTTCCAATTTCCTTCTAATTACACCCCTGGATCTTAAGAAGTTCTGAGTCGTACATATACCTGCTTCTCCAAAGTCATTTGCTTAAGGAGCATTTCAGCATTTTCTTCATTAGGATCCAAAAGCTTGGAGTTAAGTGTTGCCAAGTCTGCTGAACTGGAGAGAGGTATCAACCATGTTGTACCAAAAGCTTGCCAAGTTTAGGCAGCTTTTACTTGGGGAAGAGGGAGTGTTGATTTTTGGGAGGAAGGTTGTCTGTGTGTTTTTAAAGAAAAACTGCACAAAAGAGGAAATAGCAGACTGGTATAAACTGTATCACAGACATACATGTGTACCACTGAGTCCCATTGGTAATGGCCACAAAGAATCTGGAAAGTCTGTTTAAATCATTATTGCTGCTTTTACTTATAGGAACAATGAGGCAATCTCAAGATGAAGAAGATATACCAGGTCTTACTTCAGCTGTTTTGAAAAGTCTCTGTAATACTCCAAAGATTTTCATCTTGGATGTATGGACACACTTAAGTTCCAAGATATAGACTGGAGACAAGTATACAGTAGTCGGAGAGCAGGAAAGCCAAGGAAAACAGAAAAGGGTATTTCTTTTTGTTAGCTGACTTCCACAGAACTGACAGGCTTTATGGAGCACAAAGAATGTCTTCCAATCAAATGTACAAATGCTTTCCCTATTGTCTGAAATGTTAAAATATTGTGTTCTCAATGAACAGATATGGTGCATTTTTTTTTCCCATCTATTCCCCTCTCTCCCACTAAGCAGCATCATGTCTTTGCATAATTCAAGCAGAATTTACATGGAATGGGTTTGTCATGTGCTGTCCTATACCCGGCAAAGCTTAAACTGGAGTTTGCTGGATAGTTGTTTTCTCCTCACCAGAAGATGTTGAGGTCTTTGTGCATCAAAAGCGGAAGGATGCTGCTTCGATGAGAGATCTCCCTGTGGATGAAGAGGACAATTTGGATGTACTGGAGCTGACTGAATGCACTGATGCTCAATTTAAAGTTCTTAGATTCCCTGATGATGGATTCCAAAGCACAGATATTTGAGACTGTTCTTTTTCTGAGAACTTCAGTGCTCGTCCAAGTAGATGACTGACAGAGGATGTATCTTTGCATGACAAATTGTTGAGAAGATATTGTGGTGTGTGCTTTATGATCATTTCCTCTGTTAAATTTACTATAAAAATATTTTGGTTTATTTCTGATTAGATTTAAACAGCAGGCTTATCTTGAACAACCAACCTCCGTTCAGTACAGCAGGTCTTTGGGAGCTCAAAAGGTGTATTTAATGTATTCATTGCGTGGTGGGTTTTTTTCTCCCCTACCTATGTCTACACTTTGAAGTTGTTGAGTGCTAGAAATCTGGAAAAAAAATTCATCTTTAGAAAGTCTGGTTAGTTTGTTGGATTTATATCAAAGGAGAGCATACCAGTCAGGAAAAAACAAACAGAAAACAAAAACCCCACACACAAGTACCAATTTTTTTTCTTCAGTAAGTAGACAGAAAAACTCCAAAGTCTCTCTAACTCTTTTGTAACATTCTAATTTAATGAGAAGTCTGCCTAAGATTCCAATTCCAACTTAATTTTTCTTCTATTTGAGGGTATGCATCCTATCTAAGGACAGTGATGTTACAGAAAGGAAACACGGTTGTATTTTCAAATCACTAGCTACTCATTTTGTGTTTTAGTAAGACAGAAACGTATTTTCTTACTACAAAAAGAGTCTTGTTCAAAGTACAGAAGTTTAGAAAGGTAAAGATAAGAAAATCTTGACACATTTAACATGCCTTCAAAGTTTTACACAGAAGAGAAAGCCTCTACAGTAAAAGTACTAACATCGTAACACTCACCAACACATTTTTCAGCCAGTTCTCCTAAGAAAGGATCTGACAATTTGGGATTCCAATCCCTGGTATGAATTTGCAAAATGTGCTTTCGTGCCTGATTGAAAANAACATCTTCCGAGGGATTGATTTTTCTTTTTAAATTGAAAAAAAAAAAAAAAAAAAAAAGAAAATTAGATAAAAAACTGTCAAGCCAAATCCATGTGACAGCAGAAAGTATTATTTATTCATGTGCATCTATAGTTACTTTACCTGCTTTTGATGCAACTGAAACACATAAAATATCATTCAGAAGTCTCTCAAGAGCAAGGCTTTACCCTTCTTTTTTAATTCCATATTAAAAAAATTTCAGACTTTTTTCACCAGTTACACATTTTAATTTCTGTTTAATCAACATTTTTATACATGAAATCATCAAAACTCATGTTCTACTAGGAATTATCATGGTTTTATGATTTCATTTTTAATTACTGTACCTATGATTAACACGTTCTACCATCAAAGGCCTCACCAACTAATGTATTGCTAAGTTGCACAGCACATACACATGAACCCCAAAACAATTCCAGCTAAAAGTTCTATAGAATCCAAATACATCTATCCATATACAAAGTAAATTTAATCTTAAGTATAAATTCATGAAGTATTATGGCTGACTTTATATAAGTTTAGAATAAAGAACTGAAATGTTTCTGTTGTCAACACTGTAATGTCTGGCTGTGCATCTACATTTTTTACATGCTTAGAAGTCTACAATATTTAAAGTTATTTTCCCTTACGGTAAGTTTCAAGCCCCAAATAGTTAGTGTTCATTATACAAATCCATTGTTTTTAGATAAGCAATTCAGTTTATTGTGAATAATTTATCTCTGTTTAGTTTTAGCTGTATCCTGAAGACTTGAAGCTCAATACAAGTTTATGTATACAATGTTTGTACTAAAAATATGTCCCTAAAATTAAACATTCTTACAAGCAAGAATGAATATTTTTATTTCATAAGCTTGGCTGTCAGGCATTCAAATGTTTAATATACTAAAGATGTTTATTAATAAATCTCCTTTCCAGGTTTTACCTTCTTATCAGGCAAGTTGAAAAGAAATTCCCTGTCAAAGCGACCAGGTCTCCTGAGTGCAGGATCTATAGAATCCAGTCTGTTTGTAGCACCTATTACAACTATTTCACCTCTATTATCCAGTCCATCCATGAGGGCAAGAAGAGTAGACACTATAGAGCTAAAAGAGATTTTTCAGAATAAGAAAGTGTAGGGAACACCACAAGAACTTTTGCATTTTTAAATGCAACATTAATAAGTTCAAAAGAAAAAAGCTAAGCCACGAACAGGCGCACAACAGTTTCAAGTCTCATGTGTTCCATTGACCTCCTGTTCTGCTGGCCCCAAATTTCTGTCCTGTTTCTCTCAGCAGAATGGAGGGGGATAGACACATAAATACCATCACCTATGGAATGACAGGTACAAGTGTGTTGCCATACAAAGCACAGCAAAACAGAGACTGAAAGCAGCCTCGAGCAATTTCAGCCAGCAGCAAACTGGTGTAAAAAAAGTTTTAAAAAATGACACGATAGCAACATAAGGCATGTTTTACATCACACCATCTAGAATCAAAATCACAGGTGAGCTCAGTTC
>VZTN01016828.1:1873-47539 GCA_013400515.1 Erpornis zantholeuca
ACAAGATGGAGATTTTTAGGTGTGGTTTCTCCTTCTTTCTTCTTCTCCTCTCTCCTCATTCTCTTCCTTTCTTCTCTGACACCAGTTCCTGTGGTGTGTTGGTTGGTGGAAAAAAGTTAGCATTGAAAAGACATATCAATAAGATGAGGGTTTACTGGTGTTGAAAAGAAAATAAGATACATATTGTTTCTTGAATGGTTGTTAGTAAGATATAAAAGTAGCTGCTGATCTGCAGCCATTGCCTTTTCTGCCCTTTCTGCCCTGGTGTTCTCAGGGGATGCTGTCTCTCCCTCCGAGGTTTTGATAAGACAAATAAAAACAACTCTGAAACAGCAGAAGAAGATCTCTTGCTGCATTTTTTCCAACATGACGAACCAAAGGAAGAAAAGCCCCAGGGCAGAGGACAGGGGGCCCAGACCTTTGACAGGGTTCCTCTTTTATTGTTTCAAAAACTTCTACAAATGCTGACAGGAATGAAAACAAGGTGCAGTGAAAGCCAACGGAGAGGTGAAAAGCTAATCTCCACTCAGGAATGCATATTAAGATATTACTGAGTTTTACCTCATACTTAGCTCTAGATCCAGCAACTACAGTGTCTCCTGAAACCTCCTGGAAGAGTTTGCTCCAATGTTATTGGATGTTGTTATCAAGGGCCCATAGAGGATGTCGTTCAACTGTAGAATACAGATGCCACCAAGATGGGTGAAGCAGTAAATTATGAGATTAGGGACAAATTATTCACTGTCCAGCAAAATGTGCTCTAATTCAAGGAAGTGCTGTGTAGTGTGTTTGGGTACAAAGAAGGCCAGCTATTCTCACAGGTGAGAGACCTGTTGAAGTACTCACTAGAAAAGTGTCCTTCACTGACCTGTTTCAATGTTCTGGTCATAGCACTTAGTAAGATGTTTGCATATGCACCAAGGGTAATGCAAGAATCACCTGGAAAGGCACTTTATGTCTGAACATAGCAGTGCTAAAAACATTGCTAGAATCCTGTTTCTTACTCTTGACCCATTTAAGCAACAGTGTGGGAAATGCAGAGTGCACAAAGGAGCCCACAAATAATTCAGGTCATGAAAGACACAATCTACAGAGTGGACACTGAGGAGAACTGCTGTATTTTTTAAAAGTTCTGATCTATGAACAAAGCTTTTGTTCACATGTTGTCTTGCAGACAAAGGTGTTGGACAATCCAGTAGGTGGGACTGAAGATAAAGGGGAGAAAAAACAACCTAAAATGACATGTGAGGTTTTTTTAGCTGTGAAGGTAGGTAAAAATTGGATCAGCTTATCAGGAGGCTGAAAATTCAAGAAATGATTACGTGTGTTCCTACAAAATGTGCTTTAATCCAGTTTCTGAGCAAATGTCTGCAGATAGATGTCAGACCAACTGATATAGTGGCCATCACCTCATGAAAGAAATCTGTGAAGAACAGAGCAGAGATTTAATCAAATTTTAAACTAAAATCTTTCTATTAATGATGAGTTCTACATCTTTCTTTTGTTCATGGGAGTGATTACAAATTCCACAGAGAAGAGTTTACAGTAAATATGACTAAGGGCTCAGAAATCATAGTTAAAGCTGAAGTATCATTTTACCAAAAATACTGGTGTGGAGCCTGTGGTGGAATTATGTCATTTGGAACAAGTAATGCCTATAATCCACTTACTCCCTTTATTTTTTGTTTCTTTTAGTATTAATTCAGATTTTAATAGTATTGGAAAAACACAGCTGCTTCTTGTTGGAAGGATGGTTATTTTCTCTGTATTTACAGGAATAATTGATTCAGTTGGTTGTAATCCATAAATCTAGCTTTTAGAAATGAAATTATGTCATGAACCATGTTTGCCCATGCTGTTTTTAGTGAAGTTTATCATTAATTCTTCTTCTCATCCTATGGATGGTTTCATTCGAGATGTGATTAAAAGACTACAGTCAAGATTTAGATATGAGTACTAATCTTCATACAAATTGTTCAGGTCCATTGTGCAAGTTTTTCACAATTAAACACCTTGACTGGCCACCTCCCACTTCCCAGGGCCCACATTTTACTGACCATACTGGTAAAATCTTTCTCTTTCTCTGCTGTTTGTTTAAAATTTCTACATCTTTCTAAAACATTTGCATTTGCAAAATTGCCATTTGTGCAGAAATGTCCCAGCCATTTCTAATACAAATTTGATTCACAGCCTTTACCAAAAGCAATAAAGAAATTCCTCTACACTGCATTAAGCATTACCCATCTACACATATCCTACATACAAGCCCTGTTCCAAGACCTCCACTAACATCTTGATACTTGCTCAGGTGCATGAAGATTTTGCTGTGCCCATCCTCTTTGGAGATGGAACAGTCATTTCAACTATTGTTGCAAAAAATGCGGGGAACTAAATTAATTTCTGATTGTCAGATTAAAAAAAAAAAAAAAGAGGGGTTCAGAGAAGGAAAATAACAGTTTCCTTTCTATTATTATTTTTTCAAATTATATCACAGCACTATTTTAAAAATATCTCATATAAAAGATATCCAAATAATGATTGAAAACTATTTATATCCCAGCTTTCCCATCACAAGAGAATGCTATTTGAAAACACCATGATCAATATTCATTAGCACAACCTCACTGCAGACAAAAACAAACAAAGCACAAGTGTTGGGGAAACTTCATACAAAAAGCCTCTAGCAGGAAAATGAAAAACCTGTAAAATCTAAGTCAGTCTAATTCAATAGGTGGCTTTTCTCTTCTGCACAGGCCTTGGTGAAAGGTTCTAGAATGTGGGCTCTTCTGGTGAGGGCACCTTTCCCCCCTCCATGCCTCCCATGTGTCTCACTGTGCTCACAGCTATCACAGCAGCAGTGCTGGGGATTTGGGAAACTGGTTCAAGTCAGAGCAGCCTGAGGCTACCGTGTTGAAACTGGAAAGTAGATCACCATACAGCTGGTCTAGGACCAACCAGCACTGACATGGCTTGCAGCCACCACTGCAAACTGTTCCTCAGTTATACTTATGCCCTTCAGGTACCAGAAGAGGATTTATGCCATTAGCTCCTATTCCAAGATAATTAAGCTGCTTAATAGATAAACTTCCCAGCCTCAAACATTAGAATTATTAAAAATATTGTTTTATAATTAGAGACATTGGAAAGCAACAGTCTCTACACAAACTACATGCATGATCCTCTTTCCTTCAGATATTAAAACCATAATTTTAAAGCACCTTTGCATATCCTTTAAAGCTACAAAAACTATCTGTTAATAATATTAAATACTACCCAAAGTATTTACTGCAGTAAATACAACTATTATAATATGATAAGATCCCTCCACTTTAAGCAGTCTTCTTTGCATCTTTATGGTACTTTAGCTCCCACTGTTTGTGTAATAGCAAGTATATTAGATCTGGTTAAATGCCACAAATAAGGCTTCTGTGGAAAAGACAGTATAATCTCACATTGCCTAAGGGATGAACAGCTTATGCAAGTGGGCTATCACTTTGCCCTTGAGTAAATCATTACATTCTTTCAGTGTCCTACATATGTATAGATGCATAGTTATGTCTGCAGAGTGTTGTAAAATAACCTCTTTCAAACTTCAAACACTGCAAAAGTTAATTCCACATGATTTTCCCTTTTGGGAAAGTCTCTTTATTGTGTTATGTGTGCTAATGTGTAGATCCTGGACCACCATTTTCTCCATTCTCTTTCAACTTCCATCCAATTTGAACAGAAACCTGCTGGCAGGGCTCAGGACTTTATTATCTGATTTCTATATGGAATTCTGACAGATTTTTAACTGAAAGATTCTAAAAAAAAAATTAGGATCTGTGCACTGTCAAACCGGTAGTTCTAGCATTTGCTGTGGCTAATATATGGACTACAATAGACCAGATTTTGATGGAGTAATGTAGAAATTAGTGATATCCAACTCACGTTAACCCAACTAAAAGTGGAGATCCAGTTGGAAATAATACTGCAATCTCCCTAAGAAATCACTACAGAGAGACAGGCAGCTGCAGAGGACAGGAAAATGGGTATCTGAGATAGATGAGAAGAACTGATCCCTGGAGGGATCATATGCCATAACTGCACACAGAGAGAGCTGAAATGATTATTCAGGACTGAGCATCTATCTTCCAGATGGTTTAATGTGGGTGAGATAAATCTGACCATTGTCTTTCAATTCAGATGTTGAAACTATTAAAAAACAAACATATCAGTGCAACAAAAAGAAAGGTCCCTTGGATGATATCTTTATCCCCTTTTTCTAACTCTGTAGGGTGCTGAGGAACTTGCATTATGGAATGATCCTGAACATTATCCAGGGAGATGCCAAGGACTAACCCACAGAAAACCCCAGGCACAGGCTCTTCTCTCATCTCTTGGGGGAATAGGTTCCAAACCAGGAATAAATTACAGGACAGGAGGCAGCAATCACTCAGCCTGGTAGGATAAATATTTGGTTGCCCAACCTAAACAGCTTCCTATCTACCTCCTGAGAGTGGGTGATGGCTCCGATGATATGATTGTGGTGGGGTTTTTTTCTAGCTCAATTTTTAAGCTGGGCCACTGTGCAGATAGGAATCCAAGATGTGAAAGGGTAAAAAAAGCCTAAATAAGAGGAATGCTGATTTACCCATGCTTAAGTCTATGTCCTGTTGGTTAAGACCCAATTCCATCCCTGCTCCCAGGAATCTCATGCCCTGTCAGTGAGCATGTATGCAAAAGAAACTGGGAGGAAGCATAGCTGGGACAGATGACCCAAACTGACCAAAGGTATATTCCAATAGAACATAATGTTCAGTATATAAATTGGGAGTACTGGAAGGGGGGCCAATCTGGGTTTAGGAAGGGTAGTCTGGCATTGGTCAGTGGGTGGTGACTAACTGTATTGTGCATCACTTGTTTTTCCCTTTTTCTTACCATCATTTACATTACTACTGTATTTTATTTTCAATTATTTATTACTGTTATTATCTCAACCTACAAGTTTTACTTTGATTCTCCTCCTCATTCCACCAGGGTGGGGTGGGAGAGAGGGGGCTTGAGCAAGTGACTGTGTGGTGCTTAATTTCCAGCTGGGCTTAAATCATGACAGCCATAAATAATCTTTAGCATTTTCTTCCCCCTGTGAGCCTCACCTTCCCCTTATAACAGAATCATAGAATCACAGAATATCTTGGGTTGGAAGGGACACAAAATAATCACCAAACCCAGCTTCTGGCTCTATACAGAACAACCCTGAAAATCACACTGTATGTTTGAGAGAGTTATTCAAACACTTCTTTACCTATGGTAGCCTTGGTGCCTCTTCCCTAGGGAGCTGTTCCAGTGCCCAGCCACCCTCTGGAGGAAGAACCTTTGCCCAATATCTACCCTAAACCCTCCCTGACACAACTTCAGGCCATTCCCTCAGGTCCTGTCACTGGTCTGCCCCTCCTCTTCCCCTCACGAGGAAGTTGTAACTTCAGTGAGGTCTCCCCTCAGTCTCCTCCAGGCTGAACAGAACAAGTGACCTCAGCCACTCCTCATATGGCTTCCCCTTAAGGCCCTTCGCCATCATCGTTGCCCTCCTTTGGATGCTCTCTGTCCTACCTTCCTTAGCAGACACCTGTCTTTTCAAACCAAGACACTCTCTAATAGCTTTCTTATATTGTGGCACCCAAAACTGCACACACCAATCAAGGTGAAGCTGCCCCAGTGCAGAGCAGAGCAGGACAATCCCCTCCCTTGCTCGGCTGGTGATGCTGTGCCTGATGCACCCCAGGACAAGGGTGGCCCTCCTGACTGCCAGGGCACTGCTGACTCGTGTTCAAATTTCCACTGACCAGGACCCCTCTGTGGTGCTGCTTTCCAGTATCTCATTCCCCACTTTGTCCACGCATCCAGGGTTGCCCCATCCCAGGTGCAGAAACTTTCCAGTGTTGAACTTCATATGGTTGGCAATTACCCAGCCCTCTAATCTGTCAAGGTCTCTCTGCAGGTCCTGATGTAATTCTTTTACCATAACCCTATTGTTATAGTTGTTGTTGTTACTCTGTTATAAAGTATCTAACCTTTCCAGCTTCCATCCTCTTCTGTTGATGGATTGCAGAGCTTGTACCCAGGGTCCCACTATGAACCAGCTCATTCAAGGTAATGTGACCTATTGAACCCGTCTTACTAAACATTACAGATTTGGCTGACAAAGCAGCTCAGGTGGAATTATATTTTCAAAACCTACATACCACTTGTTTTACCCTCTGCCAGCAGAACCAACAGAGATTTGCTTTGGCTCTATAGCCCTTTGAAAAGCTGATTTGTGGAGTAAGCCACAATGTTTCTTTCAGACCTCATATCACCTTATTCAAAATAAGAAGTACACTTTGGTCTGAAGGATAGAGAAAGTTTCCAGGCACAGGGAAGAAACAACTGAAATGGAACAGTGGCCTTTTAAATCATATTGTACTTGGGCAGGATTATAATGCTCTCAGGGCTGTGTCCTGAATCCCTCCTTCAAACACTTCAGTATAATCAGCTTTTTAGGCCTTTCAGCTCCATGCCAAATGGCAATACTGCCAACACTGCCCACATGAGCCAAATCACCTCCAAATAAGACGTAACAATATTGTCATCACACTGTTCCAACAACACTGTGTCAATAAGGAAGTCTGGTTTCTTCATCCTGCATTGGAAGAGAGTCTATCATCAGTCTTGTGTTAGAGGCAACATTACCAAAGCCACAAGGTGAAAAAACCCCAAAAATGGGAAAACAAGGTTTTCATATTACCAAAGACAAACACCCTTGTCTCCTTGTCACAGGAGATCCTGGTGTTTCTGGATCCAGTGGTATTACCAGAAGTTTACCACATGGCATTATGGTACCCCAGAACATACTGTTCTTGCTGGGAGGGTGCAAGGGGAAAGGCTTATATCCTAAAGACCTCAGTAGAGAGATAATCTAGAAAGCTTCTCTGGGATTGCTTCCTGAGATGCAGTAATTGATTATGTTGACACTTTCAGTCCCTCCAGGACAGTGTTTCACAGTTCAGTGAACACTGTGGTGGTGTAAGCTGAACTGGTAGACTTTCCCCTGGAGTACTCACAAGTAGCTAAGAGGTGAAGAGACAAGGAATGGGTTTCTCAGCTATAACTGGGAAAAATTCTGGTCTTGAATCTTCTCCGCCAGCAAAGTCAGTTAGATGCTGATCTTGTCTGGGAGGCAACAAAAAATCAGTGAATTCTGGTGCTGCCTAGCTGAGGCTGGTGGCAGCATCTTACACTCCTCTGCTAGCCTGTGACCACTGATGGCTTACACTTGCAGGCCACAGACAGCAATGCTTCACATAGTTACCAGCTCTAAGTTGGCAATCATCTTCTGAAATTGAGATAAGCCTGAACCTTGTCTCAGCTGTCACTGGGATTTTAGCCATGACCATTTCAGCTGCCAGCAGCCATGAATGATCCCATATGCACAGTAAATTTAAGCTGTCAAAGGCTCTATAGAGGCAAGAAAGGACCACCTGGGCCACCACTCGTATACTATCATACTGTGGCTACTTCAGCAATTATCACAGGCATTGACAGTTCTTTGTGAGATGGCAGCCCCTTTTCAAGGTGTTTGTTGAAGAGGTTTGGACTACAGAGCTTCATCTTTGCATCTTGGGCAAACATAAGGAAAATACTTGGTTGCAACTGTGAGAACAGGCTTTCTGTAGCTTGCTAGTAATGGATGAAAGGTTGTCATGCAAACAGGCACACTCTGATCAAGCCTGAATTAGAGGCTTAGCCTTATAAGGCTTAGCCTTATAAGTTGTAGAATTACACACACATATTCAGGAAAGCAATACAGATTGATTCTTGATTTTATTTAGGTAACCGTAAACTGACCAGCATAGTTGTGCAGGCTACAGATACTTCTTGGGGAAAAAAACCCCATCTTTGCATGATTCTTTGGTGAATTTCAAATGTATTCAGCAAAGAATCATGACAAAGTTATTGTCAGACAATGTTTAGGTAGGGTTTTTTTTTTCTAAATCCAGAACAAAATTCCTTTCTAAAACAGGGTAAACCACAGAACTTCCTCACTACTGTGTCAGTATTAGGCTCTTGGGGACAGGTTGGCAGTGTAGGACCAAGTCCACCTTCTGCACAAAGCATAGGTCTTGAGCATTAGATTTTGCAGGAAGGGTTGATTTTACTTACACAAAATAGCTTTCAAGAGATTTGGGGTTGTTTTGATACAGAATAAAAACATTTCTTAAATGTAGAAGAATTCTGCAGCATGAAAGAACAACTCTCAGCCAGCTTTGCTCCTGCAATTCAGGTCATTGACTTGTTCACCAAAGCACAGCCACAATAAAAAATACTAGAAAATAAAGATGTAAGTGACCCTCTCTGAAGAGTTCCTGACAATTTGAGCTGAATCTTAGTACAGTATCTTTATCACAATACCATCTTTCCTCTCTGAAACTGTCACTGTCACTATAGTAACTGCCATATTAAAAAAAAATTCTCCTGCTAGTCTTGAAATATGAACATATACCTAAAATAACCATGATTGCTGTAACAGTATTATCACCCAAAGATTTTGCAGAGCCTTCAGAGAGATCATAAACATAAATGCTATAACAAAGAAAAAATTTGTATTTGATAGAGTCAGTCTGGTAGCTGTTGTAGATAAAGTTACATGGCTTCAGCTCTTCATGAGTTGAGATGTTGATACAGAACAAATTATGAAGAGAGAGAAAAGATTTAAATTACTTTAGAAAGAAGACGTCTAGGTTGTGAAAGACAAGATAGAAATTATTTGCCACTTTACAGTTGTTATATGAGCAAGTTGTAGTCATAATAATATGCAATCTCTTTTCGTATTGTTGGAAGATAACATAACTGCATTGCCATGAGCAGGCACAACTCACCATGTCCTGCTTGCCATTGTTCTCCATGCTGAATTGCTCCTGGATTCTGAAAATCACTGTGAAGTACTGGAAAAAATTGCATGTCACATAGAGACAGCCAAGGGATAAGGCATATCCCTACTGCAATACATAAGGATCAGCATAAATTATAGCTAGCACATGATCTGTCCTTCTGTGTGCAAAGAAGGATTTTCTCCCAAAGTAATTAGGCTTTATGTGCAAAAAGCTTTTTTTACATTACTTGTTTATAGATGCCTGATCAGATACTAATCGCTTTATCATCTTCCTTAACCTAAATTTTGTGGTTGTTGTCTAGGATTTTTAGCATGGTAACTGACACACAGCAGTTGACAGATTCAAGTATTCAAGTTCATTATTTTTATTTCTTCCTTTAATTGTTTCATTACAAATTGTGATGTAATAATTACAGGCAATTGTCCCTCCTCAGAATACAAACTTTAAAAGGATCAGAACTTTGATATATGAAGTATAAAGCTCTGTCTTAAATGTCACTGAAGTTCCTTTTGTTGACTTAAATGCCTATAAAAAGTATCCTGCAGGCAATTCTGGACGTGAAATAAGATTTCTTAGCAATATAAAAAAGATGCATGCAGACACAGAACTAACTTTCCACATTGTTCCTCCAACTTATTCTAAATGACAAATGTGCACCACGGAGGCAAGGATGCAGGCAGAGCCTGGTCTTAAGGGGTGAAATGGAAGTTACTTACTATCTAGCCAGTCACCTCCTTCTCAGCTGAAAAGATCAAACAAAAGGAAACACCTGTGATAGCTTTACAGTTAAAATAAGTGTCTTGAAATGGAAATATTTATTAGATGACAATGGCCTCCCAATGTAAGTGGGAAGTTAGCCAGAGTGAGCAACCTACTCTTTGGGTCCCACCTGGATATGCAGAGCCATGCTGCAGATTTCCTGGGCAGCCAAGAGTCCTTGCAGCGTGTTCTACAAGTCTTTGGGTTGCCTTGGCCTGAGCTGTTTCATGCTTCCTTCCTGATGAGCTGTAGAAAGTCCTATTTCTTCTTCTGACTTATGGGATGAATAATGGGGAGCTGCTGGTCAGATCATGTGTGTCATTATGCACGTCTGTCTTTGCTATGAAGGACATTCCCAAGTGAATTCCCAGTCCAAATTTTAGCCTAACCTTCAGCTGTGTCAGTTGGAAGGACCACTGGAATGTCAAACAATAAGGATTTGTGTGTGGCTAGAAAGGGTGTGAGCAAGATCCATACCTATATTGTGATATCATTAGTGATTTTAAGCTCTTATTTTCTGTATATGATCTGTCCCATTGTCTGCACATATCTGTGGTCTGGTCTGAGTTCTGTTTGTGCAGAGGTCCAGAGCAGAACTCCTATTGACCTACATGATGATGGGAACAAAGATTTTGGAAAGTGTCACAAGAAGAATAAACTGTATCCCCAGCATGGTGAGATGCTAAAGAGTGGCGAAATAAAAATATGAAGTGGTCTTGGAAACAAAACAGAAATTTAATGTGTTTGCAGAATTCATTCTCATTTTCAGATCTCTGCTCAGAGTTCTGACATAACGCTAACTAAAAAGAACAGTTTTATGCTTCTGTTACAGGCAATGAAATTTAGAAAACTTGAGAAAAAGAAAGATTTTGCAGTATTATGAAACCAAGAGGAGGAAAGAAGCTTCCAAAATTCCATGCATTCATTCAAGAACAGAACTTTAAGAGGGCTTTGTCCATCTGTTTCAAAACCAAAATATAAATTTGTCTTCTCCCCAAAGAAAGAATTCTGAAATCTATTCCATATCTTCACTGCACAATTTATTGCACATTTTTAACACCAGCACATATACTTAATTAAAAGTACTAAAATGTCAGAACTCTATCATGAAGCTGGGAGATACTGGCCTGTGTCCCAATTAGTTCTTTTATTAGCTACTCTTGTACAATAATTTTTAATGAACTGGGTATGAATTTGATCAGGAACTGATTTAAAAGAGCATGTTATAAACAGTAAATTGTTGCAGGGTAGGAGATCAGGTTATGCCCCAATAGAATTAGCCTTGCTAGAGTAAGGCACACTTATAACCTCATTCATGTTAGAAAGAATTTTGTTTCTTATGCAGAATTTTTGAATAGTTGGGTTTTTTTCTATGTATTTGCTTTAGAATGACAGAAGCATACATTTTTAAGAATTTTAGATTTCTTATATACTTCAAGGTTTGCAAAGGAAGTAATAATGACTTGGACCAAAGACTGTAGGTTTGCCTGAAAACTTTAATGTTACAGGTGTTACACAGAACATCTCAGAAAATTTGGACTTAGTGGGAAAATTTCCTCAGCTTTAAAAAAAACCAAAAAGACATTAATTCTGTCAATATCTGTTGCAGTCCCCCACCAGGATAGTATGGCTGTAAGATGCTGATAATGTGGGTGGATGATGGGCACACCCTGCCCTGCAGGATTTGGTGGGAATTTACCAGAGCACTCCTGCACTTCAGGAGAGGCACCCTTGCTTGTGCTAACTTCTTTTTCTATGAAAAGGATCATGCTGACATATATCAGCATAATAGGCCATGTACAACCTTCTGTTATTTTATATCAAGACTTTACCCCAAAAGTATCAAAAATGCACTTAAAATTAGATAAAAGTTTAAGTTTGTTCCTGTCTGAGGGGCCAAACTATCTTTAGTCTTACTAACTGTAAACCAAGTTCCATAAATCCAAATCTAAAGTCTTATTAGGTTTCTGTCACAGAAAGAAGGAAAATAATGATTCTGTAACTGAGTTGCTATTTGTGCTTCATTTTTAATGATACATGAATCCGGACAATGTACCCCCACAGAGATATTCTGTTTATCCAATGAAGAAAGAATATGAAAAATTGTTCCTTTTTTTTTTTTTTTCCTGCATTAGCCCTTTTACTGACCATTTTAAATAAGATTACCACATTTAAACTGAGTAAACACTCTACTAATTCTGTCAAATTTCAGTGATCTCCTATGCTTTGAAAACAGCTTTGAAACCTCTTTTAGTTCATTTAAAAACTTTCCCTTTCCAGAATATTCCTTGTAGATTTGCCATTTCCCTGACAGCTTGAAGAGAAATTGATCAGGCAGTGTTTCTGGTAAAGTATATTGAGACCAAATCCATATAAATCCTGTAATTCCTTTATGTTTGAGATAGAGTTTATCTTACCATTTAATATCATTAGAGAAAAGGCCTGCTTTTCACTTGACTTAGATGATTTAATTATATAACGTTGTGGTAAAGAAGAGAGTTTATTTGCAGCAAACACATCCTATCCTCACAAAAATCAGTAGGGCAACCAAAACAACTTCTCTGTTTATTGAAATCAGAATAACTACACTATTTTGGAAGGACAATCATTGCAATCAATAAAGTCTAATTCGAGGGCAAGCACTTATTTTGTCCTCTTTTTGGTGTGAGATTGATAAGGTTTTGGCAGAGTTATGCATCCGAGTCAGCTTTAGCTTAAATGGTTATTGTTCTACCTACATAATACAGTCTAGTAGTTCCCAATATTATAAAGCCCAGAAGGAATAATCAAATCATGCTCTTAAAATGCCATGTGCAGATTTCAAACTAATCCTTATCTTCTCCCAGAATGAAATGAGACAAATACCTGTTTTACTGAACTGGGTCTAATAGATTCACTTTCCGAAGGAAGCTAATGCTAACGTCCATTTCCATGGAAACGGAGCTTGCAGAGGCATCTTGCATGCAGTGTTTGGGGTTAAGCGGAGCCGAGTTTGGGTCCCACATTCCACGCAATCTAAACTGATTACATACTGCAAATGTGCAGTGCCAATCTCCACGTTATGACAGTCGTTTTCCTTTGGGGACCGGGTACCGTCCATGAGAAGCACTCCCACTGACTCATACCTCTCTCTGCGCTTTCCACAGGCTCTGCCACACCCGTGCTCGCTGCAGCGCCAGCTTCTGCCTGCCTGTTTATCAATGGATTTATTTTTAGTGGCTTTGAAATTGAGAGATGCTGAGCCACGTTCTGCCCCTTCTGCTCTGCCTCTCCACTGGCTGGGATAACAGGGAGAGAGGATGCAAGGGCAGCACAGTGTTTTAGCCTTTTTATGCGAGCTGGATCACAGAGCCCAGACCAGCTCAGCTGTAAGTGTGGCATTTCAGCACAACGGTTTTTGTGAGAAAAGAATGCCTATCCTCTGCATCTGAGGCAGTTTATATTTTGCGGGTTTCATCAGGTGCAAAGCACTGAATAAGTGAAACCATCCTGTAGGCAGCTGCTTAGAAATATCCTGTTTGTTACTCTAAGAGAAGAGGAAAATATCCAAATTCTGGTATCGTGGTGTGTCTAAGTTAGGTCTAAGGACCTTGTGAAAATCCTGTTATTCTTCAAATAAAAAGCAGATTACATTCTTTATCTTTGGGAAGGAAAAAAAAAAAAAAAACAAAGGCAGCCAGCAGGATATTCTCCCTGAGTTTCTTTCTCTTTTGTATATCTGATTTAATTTTGTTTAACTCCTTCAGGCTTTACTGTTCATTTCTCATCCTGTTTAAGTGTATTATTAATGCATTCACTTTTCATTTATTATTATTTATGTACATTATCCTAATGCAAAAGAACCCACATTCTTTATCTGAAGAGCTGTACAAATCACCAGACAAAGCAAACCAGAAAAAATTATGTAATAGAAGACTAGAGACAGCAGACTAATCCAGACAGGCAGTGAAATCCTAAGGAACATGGCAGAGTATTTGTCAGGATGACAGGAAGGGATCTTAGAACACCACCAGCCTAAACATTTAAGTTCCTGTTAAGCAGAATTGCAAAGGAGACTGTGACAGGTAATTTTGCAGGGAAGACCTGTGTGACAGATTAACATCAACAAAATCTGAAAATGGATTTACATTTGCAAAGGGCCAACATTACGATAGACTCAGTCTCTGCCTCAAATTAGGTCTTTATGTAAATGAGTGTGGGAAAAGAAGGAAAGCTGGACTACAGATAACATCATTTGATGCTGGAGTAGGATTTTCTCTTCTTGGTAGTAACAAGCAGTATAATGTACATATGCACGATTGCAAACATGTACAATGAAGACTGCATACATGTACTTCTGCAAATAAATATAGTCCTGGGAATATGTTATTAGCTAGAATAATCTAGATGGTTCAGCTCTTTGTCTTTCTTCACCACTCTGTAATACAGGAAATCCAGACTCACCTGAAAATGCCGTCAGCATTGCTTTCCCAAACTGCATTACACTTCACAAAAGCAAATATTTGTAAGCTGAAAGCAAGCATGGTCTATTTTTCCCTGCAGTGATTTGTTGGAGGAGGGAGCTTCTAATTTCAGAGCTCTCAGGCACTCACAGTTGCAGAATACTAAGTGTGGCTTCCCCCAGGCAGTTTCCGTGGGGTATCACATAGAGACAGAAGGGGCACGGATTGACAGAAGAAATATATTTATGAATGTCAAGGACAATTTATTCTGTCTTTACAAGCAGAGATAAGGCAAAAATGTCAAAAATACCTCAGCATGAGGAACTGCACTGTAGTTAGCTCCCTGGCTTAATGTATTAGAAAAATATGCATCTCAAGCTGATCCCACCATGATCTCTCCATCTGTGGTACATCATTTATTCCAGTAGTGTATAAACTGCACTCATCAATACAATATTCTCCCAGGTTCATCATAAATGTGTGTTGCAGGTATGAATCTAGGACCATGTTTGAATTTAAATCGGGATTGCCAGTATTCCACCTTTCATAAAACAACACTTGATATGGGCATTTTTCAGACTGCCAAGCTGGCACAAATGCATATAGGCTATACAAGCTTGAGTTTTCCATATGGTTATGTTTTAATCAACATGAATTTATTATTTGTGATCCTTCTCACATCCAACTGTATAATGAATTTTTATTTCCAGTATTTCTTTTTTTTTCTATGGCCTCAGGTCCTCAGAGGGGCTTCTGTAACAGGAGGCAAAATATTAAACTGAGCTAACACAGACAGCCTACTTCAAATAATTGTACAAGGTTTTAGCTGTCTTTGTGAAAAAAATTGTATCACATCATGCTAACACTGATAACTTGCATCTGTGTCCCATGAAGCCACTTATAACAACTGACCATTTAATTGTAAGAATTGAGAAAAATCTGTGATAGCCCCAGTAACCAGTCAGTCTTACGCATTCTCCTTTGCTTTACCATGGGGAAAGTGCATTTCCCACTGTGTATAAGCAGTCCAGGTGGCTGGTGCATCTACAACAGCTGCCAAAGCTTGGTGCACTCAACCCCCAGCACGTGCCTGCACTGACAAATCTGCCAGTGAGTATTCAAGTTCTGCTGGTGCTACCCACCTCTCGCAGCATGCCATGATGAGGGAAGCCTGTACAGGGGAGCAAACCAAGCTGATTTTGGCCTGAGGCCCAGCCCTCCTCCCAGTCCACATCTGGTTGAAGACCTTGTTCCTGCCAGACATGAGGGATAAAAAGAGAGGAACAAGGACAGCGAAGGGCGGGGTCCTTGGCATACCCAGCCTGGTGGCTTGGTGCATGTGTGCATGCAAAGGACTTGCTGCACAGGCAGTGGGACACTGGACCACTGCACCATGATGACGAGTGCACTGTGCATCCACAAATCTCCTCTGTTCTCTTCTTCTCCTGCCTAACCCTTCTCTTTCTCTCACAAACTTGTACATCCATGTCTCCAGAGCCGCACCTCTTCTTTTCCTTCCCTGCCCTTTTCTACCCGGTACACTTTTTTGTTTCCATTTACTTGTTACTCTGCTGTGCAATCGACTTGAAAGAGAGTGCTTAAAGAGAGCTAAATGACATTTAAGTATTGCCTTGTTGATGTTGACATCGTGTCTTTTCTCTACATTTATTTTACTTGTTAGACCCTTCAATATGAATCCCATGTATTCTTCTGTACCCAAACGGGCTCTCAAGTTAGTCTCTAGGCAGAGCTGAGCCAAATGCAACAAATAAATAACAGCATTTGTGGAGGACTGCAGGCAACTAAGGCTTAGGATTTTGAATGACAATATTCCACTGATGATTTTCAGACTATATGTATGACCCTCTAGAAATTTTCTCAGCTTTGTGAAAGCCTTGGATGACCACTGCTCCAGGTTTTCCAAGCTTTTTCTTCGAGTATCTACACAACTGTTTGTTCTGGCTTCAAACTACTTTAATAATAAAAAAGTTATAAATACTTCTACTTAGCCTCTAGAACAAATTACATCCATTATGATGATGGATTGTAAAGTTCTCAAGAGTTTTGAATTATTACTTTATTGTTTTTTTATCTTATTTCCTACTTTATTATTCAAAAGATTATTTTTAAGACCTAAATATAAAGCACCAAGATACTTGAAAAGAGCTAGCAAATGATAATTGAGAGCTAATACCTTCATATAATTCAAATTCCATACAGTGAGGCATATGTCTAATCATTGAGGATATGAAAAAGTGATTCTAATTTTTCAAAATGGTCAGAAGGATTATTTGACCTGTATTTAATGCAAGAAAAAATATGGGTAAAGGAATGAAAGGAATTATATTGATAGAGGGAAAGGCTATGGTTAATACGGTATTCTCAAAATCTTAGGTCTTTGCTGAATATCTCAGGTTTGTACTAACATACAGAAACCTCTGTCACACATGTCAGAAATCAGAGAACTAGAGCTTGACACTGACCTCAGACCAGGCTCGTCTTCCAGTCTCCAGGGACTGGCTGGAAACTTGCTGCCAATTTCATCTGGTGAGGACTGCATGCTTTGCTATGGAGAGGCAGACAAAAGCATACAAGAACAGATAACTTTACAGTCTTTCTTTTCCTCACCCACACACCCAGAAAGACAGGCAATTTTCTTTGCAATTCACCAAGAAAATACTTGAGGAGCACCTTAACCCACTACAGCTCATGAACTGTGAGCCCTGCTCCCAGGCAGCTGGGGGGACACACTCCTAGTTCTCTCACCCTTACCATTAGAAAGGGGGAAATTCTGAGAAAAATGAAAGACTTTTTTCAGATGTTTTCTCTAGAATACAGCCTGCAAGCTCTCCACAGTCCAGTGGAAAAACATTTTATTTTTCATAACTTATGGTGCTTGGAGCCCCTAAAGTCTCTAAGAGAAGCTCTGGTTTCTAGAGCATCTAGGGCTTGAATTTCAAACCATGGACATTCTTCTGACAAAGACTTCTCTTCATTATTTCTTTTGCTGCTCTCAACCAGTTACTGTCGTAGCAATCACAAAGCCTATTCTCAAACTACAGTGCCTATAAGAAATCATATTTAAGCATCACTTGATGCAAGCAGTGAAGATTATTATATTAACTATGTCTAAAATGAAACTTTCTCAAAATGTTTTTTCTTTTTCCTTTTAAGTATTCCTACTTTCTCCATAGCCTGTTCTATTAAGCTCACTTCTCAAAAAGGAAAAAGAAATCCTCCAGAAGTACTTGCAAACCAAACATCTAATGCATAACATGTAGACTATGGTAATGTGTAGGGATCCCAATTAAATATTTCATCACGTGAGGCTGAAAGATTTAGCAATCCTATAGTGTGACCCTGTCCCTACCCAAAGAAGTGTACAGTTCATATTAGCAAAATCATTAAAATCTTTCTTATGTTTCAAGATTTGCTCTAATTTTGTTTTGAAACAAAAGAGAGAGGGGAATTAACCACTGTGAAAAGATCAGTTGTAGCAGAAAAAGAATGAAGAATAGACCTGATTCATTCTGGCTTTAAGGCATTGGAAAATTGCTGGAGTTTAGAGAATGTTATTGAAAAAGAGTGCCAGGCCAGAATACAGCACTGCAGTGACACTAAAAACACTTATTAGGCCTCCTAAATGTAAATTTTGAATAGCAGAAAGTGCATTTCTAGTGACTCTCATACTTCCTCCTCCTTACATCGACTGAAAGAGATACACAGGACTAGGAAAATGGCTCTGTTTCTCATAAATATTTGAATTGCATTAATTGTATCTGGGGAAAAGTGTTTGTACCCAGTATCAGTGAGCTTATATAAGTCAAGCTTATTCTGAAACAGAAAGAGAATAGTCATTATTCCTAAAAGCATTTTCATACCAATATTCTTGTGTTTAAGCCAGGAATTTTATAGATGTAATTATTTCAGTATACAAAAAAAGACCCCAAAACCAACAAGAACCCAGAAATGCAAAGGCATTGTTTGTCTAATGACTGGTTTGTTCAAGGCTATGGGAAAACTTTGAGACATATATAATTCAGACACCAACAGAAAAGGTCTTTGATTCCTTGGTCTCCTATGAAAAATACTCTACCAGAATACTTGTTCCATCCTGGCTTTTTCACTAAACTGAAACTAATTGCATCTTGAGCCTTAATCTTCCTCCAGAGATAATAACATGGGACTAAATTCTGCTCTAAGCTATAGCAGTATTAATCTGAGTAAGGCCTTTGAAGTGGGATTCATTTTTATGCAACATACTTTTCAATAGATTCACTGTTTGCAGGTTTTATTTAGAAATCCCACTTTCATCAGGTTAAAGCATCACACTAACAATTAAAATCCTAAGTAATAATAGCAATACCTAGCAGCATAACAACATACTGCTCCCTGAGGATCTAACTGTTCCTTGAAAAGGTGAATGATTGCCAGCTCACAGAAGGAGATTGCAATGCACAAGACTGATATGAACTAAAGAGTAGAAAGTGCCTCCATAAACGTCCCCAGGGCACCACAGCACATCTCCCACGGGGCTTGGGAAAGACAGTCGACTTGTTCTGATGATGGCCAGTGGTTTTTCTGCCTCTAGCTTTCCCCAGGACAACACAGAAGCTGCTGGCACTTACCCCAGCCTTGAGCTACACAGTACCTGTGCAGCCATGCCAGCAGTTTTGGGAAGCAGCCGAGGGTGCTTGTCTCTGGCAGCAGCGTGGGAAGAAGCGCAGGCGGTGCATGGCTGCACATCTGGCACCCGGGAGCTGCACCGCCTGCCTGGGGGCAAGGCGGGGCAGCACCAACGCCCATGTTGGTCTGCACCCTTCCAAAACCAGCTGCACTAAGCCCACTTTCACAAGAGCCCCAGATTTTCAGTTTTGCTCCTGCTTTTGGCAACTGACCTGAGAGAACAGGGAGTCAGCATAACAAGATGTCAGGTAAGGTGGTTTCTCATCATCACCGATAATACATTGTCTGATAAAAATCTACAGGGATTAATGTGGTGCAAGATCCTGTTTAAAGGAGCTGGTATGGGTAACTCAGTGTATTTTTTGCCTCCTTCCACTCCCAACTTGTCTTTCATGTATTTGCTTCTTTGATTTGCTTATTAACCCGTGATTTTTCTGCTTTTACCCTTTACTTCCTTTTTCTGTTCTAGCATTTGAGGTCTGAAGCAAAAACTAATTAATAAAAATCCCATCACTGCAGATAATACCAGTTTCTTCACCTCTTAAGAACACCTTCACAGTTTTTAACATTCTCCGTCTGTGCTGTGGATTGTGAAAGCAGCTGCAGGCTCAGGCAAGGCATCTGCTGCTGCTGACTGGCCTCTGAAAAGTCTTCAAGCTGGGCAGGAACCACTTGCTGGCACATCAGTGGGCCACCATGTACATAAGCATTTGGGGTTTGTCCTTGCAGAGGAAGCTATCTTGGAGGGAAGGGGTATGATTTCAGTGCCATTCTGCGATTGCTAGCTAGGGCATGACAGATCTTGAATCAGTCCCTGAAACCCCAAGCACACAGCCAAGATGCCTGCTGTCCTTCACTGAACAGATAGGGAAGGCAGGGAGGCAAACCATTCAGATGAGGCATCTCCACTGAATGCTTTAAATCAGCTTCTGTGAGATTCCCACAAGCATGGCAGCATTTTCTCCACCACTGTACACACCTGGTCCCCTCTGGGTGCCACTACAGAGAGAACAGCCTGCTCTCAAGCCTGTGGTGGCAGCAGCTTTGAGTGGCCTTGAGGCCATCTTGGTGACAACAGAGCTCACAGCCACAACTTCAGCCTGCACCCTGGATTTGAGGCAGAGGGGACTGCTGTCTGCTAAACACAGGTCTCTGGATTGGAAATGTACTACTCAGTGTACAGGAGTGGGTAGTGCTGGTGCTGTGAGAAAGGCAGAGAATGGTGGCACAACTCCAAAAGTGATCAAGATGTTGGTATCCGCAGAGCGCTTAGGTAGTTGGGAGACTGGAGACCTGCTGAGCAGGTTTTGATTAGACACACAAAATAATTTAGGCTAGAAGCGACCTCAGAGATCACCTACTCAGAACCACTCCTCAAAGCAGAGCTAACCTCAAGGTACAGCTGCTTAGGGTCTTCCTCACCTACACACTGAAAATCTCCAAGAACAGATGCTTCACTTTTGAAGCGGCGTGACCTAGTGCTTACTGTTCTCAGCTTGAAGATGTTTTTCATCCATACAGACAGTCAGAACAGCCTATCCTCCAACATGTGACTGTAACTTACCTTCCTTCACTGTGCACCTCTGAGGCTCTGTCTTTTCTAGTACCTCCTTTTAGTTGAAAAAAGCAGTAAGGTCCTTCTCCTTAATCTTTCCCTGTCCAAGTCAAGTAGGCCCTTTTCCTTCAGCCTCTTTCCACCAAGGTGGGCTGCAGTGATTGAACTCCCTCCAGCTTGTGAACATCTTTCCTGTATGTGGTGGACTGCAACTGGACAAAGTACTCTGAGTAACGAATAGATGGGAATGGTCTGTTTTATCAGTTTTATTCTCAAAGACACTTATTTGCCAACTACTGTGCAAATATATTCAGCTTATTTATAAACAATAAATGTCCCGGATTTCATATCAGTATTCTTGGAAGTTTCAGCAGAAGCCAGGGTTAGGAGGGAGGCAGAGTTGATAAAAGGTTTCACAGACTAGTTCTTTGTCCTGTTAGTGATTCCAGAGTGATGCTGCTAAAGCTGCAAAGAGTTTCGTGCACTCTCAGGGTAATTTCATAATTCTCAGGCTCATATTTTCTAGCTCTTCTGTAGAACAGTTCCCTTTTCTATCAACTAGGCTTGCTTGGCAGTTCATATCCCCTATGCTGATGTTTAGTCTTTCAGCCAGCTACCCTTCTTCCATTCCAAGGTCATTTCAACTGAAAAGAGTTTAAAAATTAAATCCAGTGTTGGGTTGTCTGAAGACCCGACTGCTAGTTATGGTTGCAGCTAAAAGTCCTCTTTCAGAAGATGCCATTTTAGAACCTCCCCACATAAAGTTTCATCAGAGGACTAGGAGAGAGAAAGGAGATGAGTAGTCAAATGAACGCAGGGTGCATTAAAAGGTACAGACTGCCAGCATAAAGCAGGAGATGTCAAAGTGCCTCAGGAATGGAGGGTGGAGTCATGTTGAGAACTCTGCATACAGGTCAGGCAAACAGCTGGCATGATGGCAAGGGAGGGAAAAGATGACATGAAGAGAGTGGCCAACTGAGGTAATCCTCTGTTCTACCTCTGTCCTGGCAGGACAACTTGTTTGGGAGGCTGCTGGCAATGACTGCAGCCAGAATAGTCTCTAGATAACCAAGCTTTACCCTATTTCCCATGTGCAAAGCCCAGAGCTGGGGGCAGCAGTTGTGCAGTTTGTGTTTTTATCAAGGCGTGTTGGTTTTGCACACTTCTTGACCCTGTATCTTTTGGTGAAAGCAAATTTTCAACTCTTTATTTGCCTGGGCAGCTGGGATGACCACAGAGGTCTCTGTCCTCCAGCAAGCTTCAAGTGTGATTTCACAGTGCAGACTGCCCCGCAGCCATACCAGCTCCAGCACCCTTGTCCTGCCTGTGGTTCAGTTCCTGCTGTGCTCTGCTGTCACACCCAGCCAACAGCTCGAACTAAGGACAATGAACTTTAAAACATCCCCAAATTGTTACAAAAGTGCTGTATCATGAAACCACAGCCTCACTCCCCTACTTACGGCAGCAGCAGCTTTCAGTCTGTCACTTTTCATGGCATTAATTTCACTAATAGTAGGGCTGCCTGCTACTATTTTGTTGAGTTTCACAGCTGTACACATCTTCCTAAAAATACCAGATGCTTAAAAAAAGAAACTGCATACCTTTCTCATTTAAGAATGAAAGACAAGAAGAAACAAAAAGAAGAAAAACCATAAAGAAAACCAAACCTACAACAAAGAGAACTCTAGATCTAAATGCTCTCTTCCAGCAAAACAGCAAACTTGGAAAATATGAAATAGATGGATTCTAAAACCAGAGAATTCTAGAGGTATGAATAAAGGGTTCATTAAAACTGATCATTATTTAACCCAACATTTGGAAGATGTTACATTCCAATTTAAACATCAGAGCTGAAGGAGAAATTCTGATCCACAAAACGCTCACCTGAACAGTTTTGCTCTTTCTTCAGTTTTACCGGTTTTACTGAAGTAAAACCAAGTTTCATTGCGGAGAGATAACAAAACCCTGATCCTAGTGTCACTAGAAGGAGAATGAGGGCTAAATTGAGGGCCTGTATTTAAGTGAAAGTTACAGGTATATATATCTACTTTTTTTTTTTCTTTTTTTCTTTCTTTCAGGAAGCAATATAAACAAACAAACAATGTTTGAGACAAAGGAAAAGTTGGCATCTCAAGGCCAGATGACCACAAAAGTTAACAGTCCAGAGATATGCTTGTCTTCCAGAAATAACAGAGAAACAGATTCTTTTTAACAACTACAAAGTGAAGTGATGGCACATGGCAAACTTTTAAGGCTTGAAAGTTTAATCTTCACTTGGAAATATTTTCTGGCTGTTGTCTGGGCTCTTATAAGCATTTGCTAGTAATACAGCAACTTCTTCCATGTCTCGGGCTGGAGACTGAAACTCTTAAGTTTGCCTAGTGCTCCCAAGAACAAGTCTGAATGCTACCTGCCCTGTAAACCTGTTAGTGTTTTATTTTAATCCAGTTTCTGGAAACCAGGCACACTTTATTGTTCTTTTTCACAGTAATGCTTTCTATCAGCTCTAGTGAAAATTAGTCATCCAGTTACTTCGTGGTTTTATGTGGCTAGAATGACTTGGGACCATTTGCTTACCTGACTGATATACACATATATTAGTAAATAAGCACCATAAGGAAACCTGTTTGATGATTTCCCACAGGAGATTTCAAGAGAGCCAGCACATTACTTTTCAAAGTGATTTACAGAGAAATTTTTTGTTCTACGAAATGTTTGTTGTTCTGGTTAAAATTTTAGATGAGGATATTTCTTTAAGAATGGCTACAGAACTGTTGTCTACTTTAGTATGTTATTGCTGCTGAGAAACAATCTTGGATTCTCATGAAAGAATAATGCCTTCTTATATCACATTTCTGCTTCAAAGAAGCATCATTAAATTTAAGCCAAAAGTTTGCAGAAATCTGATAATCAAGTGTAGAATACTGTGTGAATACCATCTTTTTACCTTCTGCCTTCTACATAAAAGCAAGTAAATAGGTCTGATTGGCTTTCATAAGGGAAGTGACCGACCGGTACTGTGCTTGCTGACAATGTACAAGAATCACAGAAGGTCAGATGCTCTACAAATGGAAAGGAAACACATACCCTGTTTGTGCTAAGTCTATTAATGCAGTCATTAATTGCAGCCTCCTGCTCAGACACCCTCCTGAACATAAAATAAATGAAATGTTATTTAAGGGATTGCTCTTAGTCCAACCTGATTTTTGTATGAAGGCTTACAGAGATCCAGTTCATGCTTGATAATCATAGAAGAAGACATATATAGAGACAATGCCACTGTGTGTGTAGCACCCAGACAGAGACAAAAAGAGAACCTGAAACCTAATTCCTTTCTGAGAACACCTTTCTGATTTATTTTTTTTAGAGCTGCTGTAAATGCAAAACTTCCCAGTGAAAAGCTTAATCAGGCTTACACTTCAATATATGTGGTGGCATTTGATAGCTCAGGCAGGTACATTTTACTTCGTTTAACATGACATTGTTTTATGGGGCTTAAAAATATTGGCTTGGAAGTTGTGTTTTGCTATTCGGTGCTTGGCACTAAGAAATCAAATATAACTTTATTACTGTAATTCTTAAGGGAACCTAGGATATAGTCTGCAGTGTAAGATGCATGCACTGCTCAGGCTGCTGCACTTAATGGACCAAGATGCTCACATTCATGCCATTCTTCTTCCTTAAGATTATTTTTACACTGACAGTCATGACAGATCACATGAATATCTACTTTGTGAGATGTGGCCAATCAGGGAATTACTGAGAAGATGAAACCCTAGATAGCTAGTGAAGCAAAGTCATGCCAGTGATCTTTCTTGCACAGTATCAAGCAGCTACGTCATAAAGGGACTATCTTGTGGATCCTATTCCATTTAAGTGCACATTTGTGCTTCACAACTGAGATACATGTTCTAGCAAGACTACAAAGCCTGACACATGGAGAAAATTGAAATAATGAAATTTTACTTTTTTCTGAATTAGAAACGTTTCCTCCCTTCAAAAAATCTGAAATCCTTCCTGGAGGAAATTTATGCAAAAAATGAATCATCTCCGTGGAACACTGTTCTGCTTTAATTTCAGCTTCTTAGAACTCATAGCTTGGTACGTAGATTCAACAGTCTGCAGGAGCTGCATGTTAATGTTTGTATATTTTTGAAATTATGAAATCATTTAGGTTGGAAAAGACCTTGAAGATAACCAAGTTCAACCATTAACCCAGTACTGCCAAGTCCACCACCAAACCATGTCCTTCAGCACCACATCTACACATCTTTTAAATGCCCACAGGGACATTTGGGACTACACCACTTCCCTGGGCAGACTGTTCCAGTGCTTGACAACCCTTTCTGTGAAAAATCTTTTTCCTAATATCAAGTCTAAACCTCCCCTGATGCAGCTTGAGATCATTTCCTCTCATCCTATTGCTTATTACTTGAGAGAAAAGACTGACCCCCAGTTGGTCCCAGCCTCCTTTCAGGTAACTGTAGAGAGTAATAAGGTCTCCCCTCAGTCTCCACTTTTCCAGGATAAACACTCACAGCTCCCTCAGCTGCTCCTCATCAGGCCTGTGCTCCAGACTCTTCCCCAGCTTTGTTCCCCTTCTCTGGACCTGCTTCAGCACCTCAATGTCTTTTCTGCAGTGAGGGGTCCAGAACCAAGCACAGGATTTGAGGTGCAGCCTCACCAGTGCTAGGTACAGAGGGATGATCATTGCCCTGGTCCACCTGGCCACACTCTTTCTGATCCAAGTCAGGATGCCATTGGCTTTTTTGGCCACCTGGGCACACACTGGATCCTGTTCAGCTGCTGTTGACCAGCATCCCGACATCCCTTCCTACTGGGCCACTTTCCAGTCACTCATTTCGAATTCATGGGGTTGCTGTGACCCAAGAGCAGGACCCATTACTTTGCTTAACTGAACCTCATACAATTAGCTTCAGCCCATCTGATAATCATGTATTGAATACTGTGAATATCATCTGGTGAAATGGTGAATTGGAATGGTTTGTAATGAGGAATAACACTGGAAATTTTTCCTTCAAATCTGACAATTTCGAATGTGTTTGTTTCTAATGGAACTGAATTCTGCAAGGGGAGGCAAGTCAGTTGAGTCCCAATCTAGTGGGAACATGCTGATTCTGGGTACGGAGGCAGGCAAATTACTGTAATTGCAGACTATTTGCTTTAGTCAAAATCGTACAAAATGTCTGTGGAAGAAGCCCTGTAATAAGTAGTATCTGTCACAATTATCAGGTCAGTCATACTTCTTACTCCTCTAATTTTTTCAAAAACAGGCCAATCCTTACTTAGCCCCAGTTCCAACAAATCTCTGTCCCATCTGGACATCAGCCTTTTTCCAAGATGAGTTCCACAACACCAGGGAAGGAGGGACTTGTTTCCATAATTGTTAGTGCAGATTAAGCTTCATCATTAAGCTTCCCTCATCTGGAAATACCACAGATGATTGTGGTTGTCAAAGATCTCACAGAAGTTTCACATGGCTGATAATGCACAGCAGAGTCACTCTGAGGTGTTCCTAGAAAGGCCTTATATTGTCCATCTCAGCACATTCAAGCTCCTTTCCATCCTGAGTAGCAATAAACTACCTTTTGTTGATGCAACTAGTAGAATAAACCACCTTTTGTTGATGCAACATCACGGTGGTGCAAAGAATGCAGCTGGACTAGAATGAGCTAGAGGTGACTTTTGATGGTCCTGAGTGAGAAAACTCAGGTAAATACCATGTAGTCAAGCCACAGTACACACCTAGTGACTATCTAGAGGCAGATAGGCTAGTAGCAAGCTCAACATTTCGTACCCTGACTTCAGTGCTGTTACTTGGATGAATACTGATATCACCAAATGCAGTGACGGATGTGTAGGGTGCTCAAGGTGCAAAAGTCCTCCTGACATGCTGAGACAGGTCAGGAAGCATGTCAGACTTTTCATCATGCCTCAGTCCTGGCAGGTGAAGACAAACTAGGAGTAGCCTCTGAGTATTGTGGAAATCGAACTGCAAGGGTCCATGCTGCTGTGATAGGGATGCCCAGGACATCACCATGGTCCAGTCTACCCTGAAGATATTACAGATTAACCTCTGATTAGGTAAGGCTGGTAAGGCTCTCATCAGAGCTTATCCCCCTCACCATCACACACCTCCACACAGTCACCTGATTAACTAACCCACAAAGCAGCACTAACAGTGATTACATTGGCAGGGCTGTGTTATTTTCAGTGCCTGCAATTCTGTTCCCTCCAGGTGTAATTACAAGAGCAATTAAAACCAGCCAACTGTCTCCCAGTATTATTTCTTGAGAAAACAGGTCTCGAAATAGGTTATATATATTCTGCTATCTCAACTGTAGCTCAGGATGGCTTCAAAGCACTCTTATACAGTCTCCCTGTGGTATTCTTCCCTAAGCCATCAAATCCTGGCCCCTCCTTTTTTGTGTTATTACCGGTTATTATTGTAGAGGGATTCTCATTTCCAGGCTCTCTGGTTTAGGGCAGGACCTCCAGTAGGTGTGATAAACTGCATCCACACTCTTTACTCCGAGGTTTGTTGTCAACTGCTTGTCTAATGCTTCACTGGTTTCCCACCCAGCATAACCTCTACTCAGATCAGGACTAAAACACTCATGAAGAAAAGTCTTACAGTATAAAAATTACTTTTTGCTGACTAAGTTATACACAATTTTTATGGGTTTGCTTCTCTGTACTCTTATTCTTCTACACGAAATTGTCAACAGATCAAAATTACACAGCAAATAGCCTGCTATGGGCAAATAAATAAGCAGATATTTTTCATTTAGCCAAAAGGAAGATAAAAACTAGATAAACTAGTTCAAGAGGTGATGAAGAGCTGGAGTGTCCAGTAATGTAAGTTGGTCAGAAATAAAGGTTTCATGTTAACTGAAGCTGAGCACTTTATTAGGCAGCCTGTAAGAAATACTTCCCAAATCACATTGTGAACATGCTTTCTGCAGCATTACAGGCCATCAGAAAAGTGAAAAAGTAGATTTCAGCTAATCTTATAGTAATTCTTCACACTTTCAAAAATAAACATTAATGGGGAACCAGTCTCTGGGCAATGAAGGAGCTCCTGATTGACAATTTTGTGTCTTGGGAAGCAACATCCATTAACCTACAAAACACAGGCAAGATCCCAAATAAGCAAACACAAAAACATGCAAACCTCCTTGCTTTCACCAGTAGTTGTGAATGGAAATGCAAATCCTAGCTGGTTCATATTGTTGGGGTGTAATCTCTCTGATAAAAACACATTAAGCATATTGAAAATTCAGACCAGCAAAGCTGTGAAGAAAGACCACTTAGAATAGTTTTGCCTATTGCCCAGGGCCTGATAATTTTTTCCATACATGTACGCTATGACTGTAGGTAACAAGAAACACTTCCTACTTCCAAGCACTTGCATCTGTTTTCTACCTGTGGCTCTAGAGGTGCTCTCTGTTCTTTGAAGCTTTCGACCCAAGCTTGGTACCTGTTTTTGTGAAAGGTGTGTCATTTTATTGGAATGTGCTTAATTTTTGCAGCTGTAAAATATAAAATAAATTTTCCTTGAACATAAAACTCACTTCAAGGTTAAAATAGAAATGCCTAGAACTGTAAGTGCCTTCTTTGCCTGTGGAGAGACTAAAATGCATTTTCAAAAGGAGAATGAGCAAAGCAGTGATTTTTGTGTTTAATTTCAGTAACAACCATGTCATTTGCCTTTTCACCATTTGAAATCTTGGCCATAAAATGAAACTGTGGAATAGGAAGCATTGCAAAAAATGGAGGCAAGACAAAAAAATAAATGAAAATGGCAATGATACTGCTCAAAACATCTAGACTCTGACCGACAAGAGTGATGAAACTGCAGGAGCAAGCGGATTAAACAGAGAAAGGAGAGGGTCTAACATGGGCAAAGAGCTGGGGGTTGAAATAAAAATGACACATGACCTAAAGGTCTTAATAATACACATGATTACATTATTGCAATACAGTGCAAGTACTGTGTACTGCTGATCAGGTGGTTATTTTGACTTAGACTTCCAGTGCAGAAGCAGGTACATTTTGAGCTTTTGTTATACATGCTCTCACTCAAGTCATCATGCTGTCTGTTTGCTATATCAGGCCTCAGATGTGCAAAGCAAAAATTATGCATGTTACATAAGTCTGAACACAATCTGTTGTCTAACAAAGGTCTCAAGACAATATATTTTCATTTTTATCATCTAGGTGCTGAGTTGGATTAGGAACATAGAAACATGGAATATCCTGGAGTTGGAAAGGACTCACAAGGATCATCAAGTCCAACTCCTGGTACTGCAAAAGACAGCCTCAATTGAATATGCCCTAAAACACATATGTCTAAAACACATTTAAGGAAAGCACACATTTTATGGTGCAGATATCATAACATATATCTCACAGTCATACCCCTACAAATCTTTTTCAACACCTCTCTATTCTTCAGTATGATCTTGTTATACTTCTAGACTGACAATCTCCTTTTAACCCTGTCACCATCACCATAATAAAAATTGATAATAATATTTTGTAATGAATGAGTTTTTAATGGTCCTGATTTACAAAACCCAAATTCATCAGACCTTTTGTGAATGAGACTCTCTCCTGTTCCAAATCACTTAATCTGTGTCAGCAAAGGCACAGCTGTTGAGGGACAGCTAACTCTGTGGCAAGCTGCCTCTGCAACATCTTAGGGAATGCGTATGTGCAAACAGCCTCTGGGGTGGGAATGACTGCATGCACTGCAAATGCAGTTGTGTCTCTTCTTTTACCCTTTAAATGATATATTCAAAGTACTTAAGCCTTCTTACCTTTTTCATCTCTGGGATTTCCAGGAGTGCTTAAAAATCAACTTCTGAGTTGTTTGTCCTTGAGCCTTTTTCTTATTTCCAGAGATATTATTTATAACATATGCTGGCCAGTTCTGTTCTTAGTGTCAGGTCCTCACATGTGAGGTTATTGACGCTTAGCAGCATTCTGTTCGCTTGCATGGGTATATCTTGTAGGAAAACATTACTGTTTGGTTTGATTTTCAGAGACATTGAGCCCAGAAAGTGCAGCCATGGGATGGGTTTCCTTACCCTAGTGTTCAGGCTTCTAAGAATGATGCCACAGATAGAGTTAAGCATCCCTCTTCTATTTTCCACCCTAAGATCTTAGTGTTATACATACTGTAGAAAAAGAACTTTTCACCAAATCTGTATCTTATTTAAGTTTTTGCTACTCATTGTTGCTGCTTTGAAGAAGAAAGTACATGGAGACAGTTATTCACCAGAACCTGTCTTCCAGCCCAGGAGCAGAGACAGGAAATTCAGATGTCAGACATGGCAGGTAGCGTGGCAGATGGTACCATGGCTTCAAAGGCTGTGGAAGTTGGGCAGAGGGATTGCAGCTCTATGAGAGGAAGTTGGGGGAGATCTTGAACAGCTATAAAGTCTGGATGGCCTGGAGGAAAAAGCTTGACAGGAGAAGGAATGTAGTGTCAAGAGAGAGAGCACAAAAGCAGCTGAGGTGTTTGCTGGAAAGTGATCCTTCACAGCAGGAAGGTCAGGGTAACAGCACAGTAAAGGCAAGACGAACTGGGGAGCTACTTTGGAAAAGAGCAGAAGGCAAAAAAAAAAAAAAAGCAAGCATAAGGAAAAGTGAAAAGTGTGAGACAAAAATAGTGAGCACTTCTCTGGTGTTTCAGTTTTGGAAACAAAATTTTAAGAGGAGACGCTCCAGAATGAGCGCCTCCTCCAAAGGGAAAGGGACTCCCCCTTTCCTCTGCCAATGGGGCAAATCAGTAACAGTAGGTGCAAAGTGGAAAAAAACCCCAAACTGTTTCTTAACACAGAACAAAAAACAGGGTACAACAGAAAAAAAACCTCTCATAATACAACAAATGCCCGAAGAAGGAAAAAAACCCCACACGGGCTGACAATTAGTGCCCCCAAACTCCGGGAAGAAGGAGAAGCCCACGCAGCAGCCTGGAGCAGGGCAGATGGAAGAGTCCTCTGGCGCTGATCCTCCTCCTCCCTGCAGGCGAAAGGTTCAGCGTTCCTTGGGCTTGGACCAGCCAGGGCCACCCTACGGGCCTCCGGAGCGGAGAGAAGGGAAGGAGGGCAGGGAGATCAGGGGTGGGAAGGGAAAAAAACTTTTCCTTACCTAGCAGGAACAAACAAAAGGAAGGAAAAAAAAAAAAAAAAAAAAAACCAAAACCCAAAAAAAAAAACCCAAAAAAACCCCCAAACCCAAAACAACAACAACAGCAAAAAACCAAAAAACCAAAAAAAACCCAAACCAAACAAAAAAACCCAAACCACCCCACACACCCAGGAGCCGTGCAGCGTCCCCGGCTCACTCCCCCCCGAGCAGGCCCAGCCCGGTTCCCCAGCCCGTCGGACCACGCCGTTCAGCTGAGCCGCCCTCGGCCCCGCGGCTCCGGCCCGGCCCATCCTAAAGGTACCACAGCGGCCTTGGGCATTGAGCAGGCGGGTAAGGAATAAAGCAGCTTCACAACATCACCCCAGGACATCTGGTTTTACAAAAATCAGGTACAGTGATTTGGTGGATTCATATTCAAAGAGTTCTGGAAAAGCCACCTCTATTGCCATTGATTTTGTCCACCCTTATATCCTGTTAAATACCCACTGAAATAAGAAACGTGGATTAATTTTTTAACCTACCTCACCTTATTTCGATATTTTTGATGGTAAAATCAACATCAAAAATGTTAGTAGTTCGAGGTACCATAATCCAAGGCAGACAAAAGCTGTACATCAGTTTGTTTGGTTGACTTTCTCTCCTGACATATATATGACATTCACGGTCACAATGTATTCTGCAAGGCTTCGTGACTACTATGCCAAGTTCTTCAAGTTAGCTGTGAAGATTACTGTAGCACGTTCAGTTCAAAACCAGGCAGAAACACCAATTAGTGTAGTGGTTTCATTCACTCATTTACCTCTGTGAGTGAAAGGATTTGGAGAAATGCAAAGCAGGCCCAAAACTTTAAAGAATATAAGAAAGTTTTATTAACAGAACTGAAAAGAAAAAAAAAAAAAAGTCAGAATAAAATTTCAGAACACTTCTCCCCCCCCAACCTCTTCTTTCCCAGTAGTTTACCACCTCTACAATAATCTTTCTTCAGTTCACTTAGGAAGAGGAGTCTATTTTGCCAGCCATGGGCTTCTCCACAAGACACAGTTCTCTCGTGGCTTTAATGTCACAGCGAATCAGCCGCCTGGGAAATGGAAATCTGACAGCAATGTGGAAATCCCTTCCCTCAACTTACAGCTTTTCCCACAACTGTTTTCAAGGGTTCAATCTTTAGCTGATGGGGTGTCATTTTAAGAATAAGCTGTTCAGAGGCAAAAGTTCTTTTTATCTATTCTCGAAGATCATCATCACTTCTAGGAACAGAGATCTTCCTCTTCTTCTCTGGAGACAAGATGCTTCGTCACTCGCATCTCTATCTATTCAAGCTTCTCACTAGACTGCAGCCACTTCAACATTTGCTTGTTTCAGCCTAGGTGCCTTTGTTCATGGTTGTGGTCTGAACGCTCCAGCCCCCATGCTTTTCATGAAATTACAGGGTGTTCTGTTGTATGATAGTTCATTACCACAGCCTTGCAAAAGAATTTCAGCTTTTACGGTTGAAACATCTCCTCTTTCTCCTCTCTCTGGACTTTAGCTTTTCCTTCTTTACTGACTTTGGTGTTTCTGTAGTGTTTTCTTCACGTGCCTTCACTTTTCCTTTGACTCGGGAGAGGATTGATGTTTGCGAATTTAATCTGTTCGGGGGACTCTTACAGCGCTGAAGGAGTTAATCTTACCCGGTCAGGTGATCTCTGCCGCGCGGCGCCCTCAGACAAATCTCGGCCGCGCAGCTGCCGGCGGCTTCGGGCTGGTTTTCCTCCCGACCGGCCCGGCCTTGCGGTCCCGCAGCTCCGAGCCGCGACGGAGCAGGGCTGGGCCCGGAGCTCTGCGGTGTAGAATTTCATTATCGCTCTGGGAAGGGGGCGGGTGGAACTTAGCAGCGGCAGAATTTCAGCTGAGCCGCGCCGCGGGCCGGTTCGGCCTCACCGGGACACGCGGGCCGGCCCTGCCCGGCCCCGCCACCCCCCAGTTACCTGTCCAAAGGTCCGGAAGCAAGAGAGCTTTCCCGGCATTTGTTAGTTCTTAAATGTGTTCGCAGAGGGGTGTCTAGCTGTCTTAAGTGGCTAACAGAGTTTTCAATATTCAAACTAGCCAATTGACTGGGTTTTGTCAGGTCTGGAGAAAGCTGTCAGCTCGTCGAAAAAGAATCACTTCTGTGACTGGTGGATTTTCTCCTTAACTAAAAAACCAAACTATACTAAACCACGACAATTGCTCTTCATGGTAATCGTCCCTTCTCTTATACTCTGCAGATTAAAGATACAATTTAATAGCTCCTCATGGACAGCAGATACATATCAGAAAAAATGTCATTGTTGAGATGTGGGCAAACACCATACCATATTGAGAATGTGAAATTGGCACACAAGCTGCAAAAAGCAGGGAGTAATATTCTCTTCTGCTTTGAAAAGTCCTTAACTTGGCAGTTTAACTCTCTTGCAATAGGATCAACTCTTCAAGTAGTCTCACTCAAGGCAAGCAATGAGAATAATCAAGTGGATAGAAAGTTTGATGTTTGAGATAAAAGGAAGAAAATTAAGTTCAGCTGTAGAATTACATAATAACAATTGCAAAGATAAAGATATGAACTGCCCTGTGTGGTATAAATTATGAAGCTGCAATTGATGACTCAAGTTACACTTTGGGGCGAAAAAGGTATTTGAGGGCCTGTGGAGCCTGGAAAAGTACTGTCTGGTAAACACTGTTCGAGCAGTCCCTCTCACTGGAAAGGTTGAAGAATAGTTCAGACATGAGATATGTCCTATATAAATACATTTAATCTTCTTATGTTGCACAGATATGCAAAAGAAACCCATTGATATATAGATATACTCTGGGTCCAGGTCTCAGGAGTAATAAATAAAGTATATTATGCTGTACAAATTATGCACTGACATGACACACTAGGAAAAGAAAACCCCTACATCTACTATTGAGTACATGCAGATAATTTATTCTCGTCAGACACTATCTATCAATGAAAAACAGAGAGAAAGAAATAGAAGCGGTCAAACACAATCTTAGTACAACACAGCTCTTCTTCTTACTGTGATTGCAATCTGGGATTTTTCTGAGCTGTACAGGGTGGAATGTCACCAACATTGTTTGATGGGTGAGAAATCTGAATTATATTAGTAGATGTTTTTGTAAATTAATAACTTGAAGGATTGTCTGCCTGTTCCTGATGATTTCCACTCTTTGTATATTCATCTCTTTTCTCTTGACCAACAGGTAATTTTCTTAACTTTTTTCACCAAAATTTTTAAAAAATATCTTCCTAAATTACCTACTTCTTCTGTAGGTCTATGCCACAGCTGTCAAGTTTCCTGCAAATGTGTGAGCTTTGTAAAGCTTTGTAAAAAAGGAAAACAGAAAAGCTGAAAAGCCCAAATCCCTTATACCAGTGATATATCATATGGTTTTTCTCCTGGTTGCTTGGCAATAAAAAACAGACATGTGACTCCCTCCTCCATCTCCCTGGCACTACCTGAAGATATTTCATCTTGGCCTTTCTTCTTTTGTTCTTCCATCTCTGTGGGAGTGTTAGTTACAAAAGGGGTTTCAGCCTGATTTCTTTTTTCTCAGAGTCTATATGTCAGTGTTTTCTTAACAAGATCACTATATATGTGTAAAGACATGACTAATGGCAGCTGGGGAGGAGAAGGGACAGAGCAGTGGGAGATCAATGTCACCTAAGTTTAGGCACCAACTGTGGCACCTAAGATATCTGCTTGGTGTCTCTGTGTCAGTGAGATGAAGATGTCACCGGAAGACAATTCAGTACCCCTGGGACCTGAGTCACAAACTGGAGATATCTGCACATCAGCCAATGGCCTCTGGAGACCAGGAGAGGAGGGTGGAACACTTATCACCAAGGTAGCTTAGCTAGGTGTCAGCAGCCAGGTGGGCTCCCCCGCTCAGGAAGGGCAATCCCCAAAGGCACCTACCACAGGCCTTTCTGCACAGAGAGGGAGGGCCTTCAGGGAGGTAATGCCCATGTTCAGGGGCATCTTCACTGCATGGTCAAGAGGCCATCCAGTTCTGAGCTCTTGGGTTACACCAGTGTCAATGGAATCATTCCCACATCTCAGATCCTGTGCCTGCTCCAAGAAGGTGGTTCTTGGTAGCATGTGGACCTGGTCTGCTTTTCTTTCTACAGCCATAAAGAGAGCTTTTGCTCTGTACCACTTTTCCAATGAACTTGCCTGTCTTTCTGGGTACAAAGAGATTTGTGGGAAAGCAGGCAGGGAGTTATCAGCACCTCTCTGACTTAGCCCGCAACTGCCAGTCAGGAGAATCTTTAGTCCAAGGAAAAGCAATTCTTGGCCTCAAGGTCATACATTTGTGCCACCTAGTGAAAACCCCTCCTCAGTGGGTGAGTGGAAGAGCAGGGGCAAGACCTGAGAAAGAAAAGGCCCCCAATTGTTCTTGAGACAGCAGGGTCAACTCAAAGTGCTTTACTCTCATATTTTCTTCTTTCATGGCCATTGTTCCCCAGGCAGGAGGTTCTCATCTGTTGCAGTTTTAAGCAATGAAGGTAAACATGTTCTTATTTTATCCTCATGATTGGCTCTGGAAGCTTCATCAGTCAAAGAGCTGATTCAGAAAGCAGATTACACATGCCTGCCTTAAGGACAGGAAAAACCCCTCAAATCCTATCACAAGCATATCAGGGTACGAAGTCAGCAGTGGAGACATACCTAAGGGTTTACACACGTACGCATTACCAGGCAAGTTAAATCCTAACACTTTCCTTGTTTAATCCATCATGTATAAACAGTTGCCTTTCACTTCTTCTTCTGTTTGAGAAATGGGTGCACGCAGATTGTGACATCCTCAGATACTCTCATTATTCAAAATTATTTTCAAATTGGTTTGCAGAACATTTCCCAAGTGCAGAGCCTGTGAGTGTTTTGTAACAAAGCAGTGGTTATCCGGACATTGTTGGCTGAGTAACCCATGGCTGGGGTCGCCTCAGGGCTAGAGAGCACAGCAGAAGGCAAATGGCAAGCACTCATTGCCATCATCAAATATACCATTGGAAATTTATTGTCAAACATCCCTCTAGACCAAATGTACAAGTTAATAGCCTGTCTTCATTTAGATGTGAATGCGAGAGTGTCCTGAACTCATAACTTGGTTTTTAGATAATTATTTATAGAGATGTGTTTAGACTGTTCACTCAGCTCTGGTGCATTCGTTTTGTTAGGTGACAATGCATGTGGCAATGTGGCAGCTCTGCAGTCTTAATTTATTCATCACAAGGTGCATTGGCTTCTTGATCTAGTTTCTGGAGAAATATTTAAAACTCCAGCTGGCATGATGTTAAGTAACATTCTAAAATAAGAAGGTCGCATTTTTGACCTTTCAGTACTTAAATGGGGCCTATAAGAAAGATGGGGATAAACTTTTTAGCAGGGCCTGCTGTGATAGGACAAGAAGTAATTATTTTAACTAAAAGAGGTTTGATTTAGACTATATATAAGGAAGAAGTTTTTCACAATGAGGGTGATAAAACACCAGAATGTTGTCCAAACAGGTGGTGGATGTCCCATCCCTGGAAACATTCAAGGTCAGGCTGGAATGATGTAGTTGGAGAGGTCCCTCCTCATTGCAGAACAGTTGGACTGGATGACCTTTAGAGGTCCCTTCCAAACTAAACTATTGTATGATTCTAATGGAAAAAATAATGAATGGTCTGGAGTGGAGCTGACTGCACAGAAAACCTTGGCATAATGCAGGATAAAGAGCCTCTCAGACACTGTATTCCTGAATCTGGGAAAGATACATGCAGGAGTGATTACCATCCAAAGACATGGTGTTTCAGTGCAAGCTGCTGAAGCCCTCTCACAGAGTCACGTATGCTAAGTACTGGCAGAAGAGTAGATCAGATTTCAGTTTACCTTTCTGGTGAGAGCCCTGAATTGTCATTTCCCACATTAGCATGTTGTGAGCACATGCCTGTAGTCCATGGTGATTCTGATGTACCTACACTGTCCCAGGATTGCCAGGAGCTAGGCCAAGCACAGCCTTGGAACAAACTCTTGTGCAGGCAGTCGAAAGCCATTTCCTCCATAATGTCCAAAGGACACTCAGAGATCCAGAAACATTGGCCATATACTTTTATAATGTTCTTTGGTCAAGCTGTAGGGGGGTTTATGAAAAAAAAACTTGAAATGGTTCACACATATTGAAGAGGTAGAGCCTACATTATATAAAATCACATTAAAATACATTAAACAGATACTGTAATAATGATATTTTTGTAATAATTATATTTTAAATGCAAATATATGTCATAGAATCACAGAAACTGAGCATGGTTTGAGTTGGAAGGGACATCAAAAATCATCTAGTTCAAACTCCTGCATTGTGGGCAGGGACACCTGTCCAAGATAAACAGTTTATAGTAAAGCAATAATCTCAAATCTGTAGTATGTCTTAAGAAGACAGCTCTCTCTCAGGCAAGTCGTTTAGTGTTTTAAAAACCATTTTTGTCATTGTCTCTTAACATGACTTCTATTGAGTCACTAAAGCACTCAGTTTTGAAATTATTGCCAGAGGATCTTTTGAAAATCTCTTCTGGTTTACAAGCTCCATGTTTTGCTTATTACCTGAGAGGACCATTGTCACTTCTGTCTCACAAATTTCTAATTAATAACTTGCTTTCATATCCCAGTATTCCACATTAGCATGGAAAAAAAACCATTCTGCCAGTGTGATATTTTTGCATTCACAGAAGATTTTACTGCAGCTTGGTATAGAGATAAATATAGTAGTGGTACCCAAATAGAAGAGATTTTTCTAAGAATGCATATAGCTGCTTCTGCCTCAAAAAAGATAGCAGTGCTTTTCTGTTCTTTTCTTTCATCCTCCCTGCAGTTTTCTGAGGGTAGCTTGGAACTCGACATCTTGCTAAGCACATCACAGTAGCGTTACCACTATGGCCTTCTGTGAAGAGAGCTTTAAGCTACAGGAGGTGGCCTCTAGGCAGCACAGTCCTATTTGTCCATCCCGAACCTTGTCTGCTTGGTCTCCTGGCCTGCCTGTCAGGAAGGAGATGGAGACCCCAGCTCCACCCCCAGAGTCTCCCATCAGCATGTGTAAAATTTGAGAGATAGTTAATAATTTCCTATGCTAGCATTTAGAAAAGGAGAGCTAATTGTTTTTACCAATGAGGCAACAGAAGATACTTGGCAGATAACTGGCATAATATATTAATCCAATTTGGAACTGAAGTAGGACATGTCCTCTAACAGAAGTTTGTCGCAGGACCTGCTAGGACAATGACACTGTTGCCACATTATATGCACACAGTCTTTTTCACCCCATATTGCAGCTCCAGAGGATAATCCCTCAGGAGTGTAATATTCAACAGCACTGTACTTGGGCATAATATCAAAAGGAATTTAAAAAGAAGACCAGCATTCTTGGGTTCTGTGCATCTTCCTGCAGCACTAAGGGATTGCTATCATCTTCACATACAGTTCATAATCAGACACTCCAGGCCTTTCTGACACAGAGGGAAGATGGTTGTTAGTCATGTGATTAAAGGCTAATCACCAGAATCACACAGGCCCAGCAAAGAGCAGATGAACAGTGGGGCAGACGAGCCATAGAAAGGCAATAATGGTGCATGCTGAAATGCCTGCTCAGAAAACTATCCAAGGAGAAGCATTCACCCATCATATCTGGTGTGAAACCCACCAAGGTGATTTAACTGAAGAAGGCATCTCCCCAGAAGACCTTTCAGAATGCCAGGGGTTATTGCCTACAAAGACACAGGACTCACTATGGGACACTGGGAAAGGCATTTGTATGCAATGTTGAGGTTGTATGCAGCTTACTGTGATAGGACTTAAGGAGACCATGGGAATATATGAAACTTATGGGATATTTATGGGATGAAACAAAGGTTAAAAAAGGAAGGCTTCAAGGTAGACTGAGAAGGAACAATCAAGTGAAAATGGAGGTAATGGGTATGGAAAGAGCTGGTTATATGTAAACAGGTTGTTAGTGCACTTGCCCAACTAAGCCCTGTGCTTCCTCACCACAATGTAATTGGTGCTCTGGTTAAATTCTATCTACAAAGATCCTCTGTTCTTAGTACAAATATGTGAATGCTAGTGAGCTTCAAGATGGACTTGCAGAAAAGTAGGATAAGAGGTGGGTATATCAGCAACAAGAGCAGGAATGTAAAACTCCACACCTAGTATAACTGGGTATCAGCAAGTAGAGAGACCAGGAAAGCTCTGACCTGCTACCAGAATGACCCAGAATGTATTTTTATATATATATGATATATAAAATACACATGTATTTTCTACTTGTGGACTTCAATCCTATTCAGCTGGAGAGAAGGAACAGCACTGGGCAGCCTGTGTTTTTTGTGATTGCTGTGTGTTTATGTGGGTGCTGGTAAGGCAATGTTTCTCTGTGTGAAGCTGGCTCATATGTGTGTGTGCGCATGTGTTCTCTGACCTGGACTTCAATATCAAAATTTCTGACTTCAAAGCCTTTCTGACTTCAAAGTTCAAAGACAAGTGAGATATAGTAAATGTATATAGAAATCTGAATATATGTAATGCTTTGAGAGATCACGATAAAAGTAGGACCACAATATAGACACCCCTGGTTGGCATATACCGGTATGCATTCTGCTTTATTGCAGGTATTTTCTCCTGGCCACCATTTTCTGTGCCATTTAATAACATTTTGGAAAGCTTCCTCACTGGAAGAAAACCCTCTGAACCTTTGGTAGGGTTGAGCTGGGGTCCTGGGAGTGCAGACAAGCATACTGCAAGCAAAGGATGCCAAGAAGCAGCTCTTAAAAAATGTATCTTCATTCTGCTGCAGAACTGTGAAAACCACCTCAACTGCTCATCCTCCACTATCTCTGTACCTGAGCAATATTCTTATATGTGTAAAAAGAAAAAGTGGACTCTTTTACAAGATTTTTTTTGTTTTGCTAAGAGAAGGCTTCTTTTTTTGACAGGGAGCTTATGCCTGGGTTTGTGGATAGAAATGAAGCTCTGACGTGATTGTCCACACCTTATATTAGTTCTATTTCTCACAAGAAAAGTATTACTTTGCCATGATAACCTTTTCAAGCCTGGCAGCCTTGTGCAGTGATTTCTTATCAGAGTGAAGTCTTTGGAAATAAGGATGAGGATTCTCCCCTCTCTGTTCACTCTCTCCATACTATTTTTAAATTTTTGAAAAGCTTTTATTATTTTATTTTTTAAAATTTATTTTAAATTTTTAAAAGCTTTTTGGAAAGATATTATAGGTAGTAAGGCCTGTTATTGGAGTTTCTCAGAGAGGAAGCTTTGAAGATGCGTTTTTGAAGTACTGTCCTTTATTTCATTAATAATGGAAGCTATCCAGGACTAAATCAAAACTTGAACAAGTATGAAAAACACAATTGTCTTTTCCCCTGAAACAAATTGCAAGCCTTCTGGTCCCACCCCTGCTTTTCCACCAGCCATCAAGCTCTGCTGTTTTACTGTCTGGTCCTTTCATAACTCTCAAAGCCAACAAGAAAAATCGCATTTCATTTCTAAAACGAATTGCAGCTCAAATCCAGCTCCTAAGATTAGTCTCCATCACTCCTTCCTGACATTAGTGGCACCAGCCTGTGTAACCTTACCCAGTATTCATTTCACACGTATGAAAGTACACAGATGGCCAATTATGCCAGTGACTGCACTGAATTATTATGTATAATTAGAGATGGGAGCAAGATTCTAACATGAGAAAAAGAGGTCTGATTCTGTCAGACTTGTGGATTTATGGGCTTGGAGAGGCAGCTGTTTTTTCTTTTATCTGTACATGTAGTGCTTCAGCACAGACATTTTACATGCCGTTTGTGTCACGAACATCAGCAGGGGCTAAGAAGGTGATGTGAGGCATAGGGGAGAAGGTGATGCACTGCTGCCAGGAGCCTGAAGGTGGGTGGTGGGCACCCTCTGAGCAACAAAGAAGAGCTCAGCATGTGGCATGGGCTGCTTCAGAGACAGGGTGATGCACAGGACACTATTTTTCCTCTTCATAACTCTTCTTGACTGCAAGGTGTGGATTGCTCAGCTTCTTGCCAAATATTTCAGATTGAGAATCAAAAAAAACCAAACACCATAAGAAAAAGGGGGCAGCACTATTATTTATATAAATAAGACAGCTGAGGAGTGAGCCCACTCTTCCTCCTACGCGATCTAGGGATGAATTAGCGTTCGTTGCTACACTGCTAGGTTCTGTGAGAAACACAAGACTGCACTTTTCATTTTAGGGTTGAGTGGAAAGACTGACTGTGAAAAGTCAAAGCTTTTTAGACAACTGCAAAGTCTGAATTAATACTAAAAGAATTACATGCAGACTGGTATTTTGTTCTCTTCTTTCAAGTTTACTCAAGTAAAAAAGTAATTAATTCTTCAAGCACAGCTGAACCTTGCCTATTTTACACTAAAAACTGGGTGACTCACTGGAAGCTGCTAAGTTTTTTGAACTCATGAGCATGAAATCAATGAATAGCAGAAATTAATGCTCCGCAAACCATACTTATTTTCATTTGATAACTTGTTTAATGTCATCTCAAATACTTTGGACTTGCTAATCAGTCACCAAAACACAATTAGGGTATATTTTATAAGAAATGACACCTCAATAGATGGCCCATAAAAGACATCCAGTGTGATTTTCTACTGAAATGAGGGACAGATTGCTGATTTTATGAACCATCTAGAAAGTGGATGAAAGGTGTTTGACAACTACTTTTTTAATCAAATGAGCTACTGTTTCTTCTATATGTTTTGCAATACTGGCACCTATATTTAATGCAGCAAAATTTACTGGGTATATTTTTCAATTTCTATAGCAAGCATTTAAATATATTGTTCTTTGCAAATTTTTTTACAATATTCAATTTCCTCCATACTTGGTCAAATAAAGCATTTTTCAGCCAATAGACTTATTAGAACACTTCCTTAAACTTCCTTTCCATTTCTGAGGTCTGAGTTTTGAAGAGCCATTACAAACATTTTAATGCTGTATTTATGAAAAATACTTACTATGAAAAATAAAAGGAATGTGTTCATCACAACTTTAAGGTGAACAAGTTTAAAAAATCATAATGATAGAAGTGCAAACCTCAGAAAAAAAGCAATACATGGGATACATTTGTGTCATGTAATATTTTCTAGTCAATCTGGTTAATATGTAGCAACATGTACATAATTCTTCCTGCCATGACAAATCTAAAAAGAGCAATCTTAAACATTTAACACCCTAGCATCTCTTTATGATACACATCATATAATAACCCCCACAGATAAATAATATATGCAAACACAAAAACAGTGACAAAAAACCAAAAACAAACCCAAGCCAAAAACAAATAAGCAAACAAACAAAATAACAGAAAGAAAAAAGGAAAGAATCTAAATTCCAAGACTCTGCAGAGTCAGCATGACTTTCATATGGGTCAAGAGCTTGTTAGATGCTTTCCGAATTGCTACTGTTGCTGAATATTATCAGTGAGCTCCACTAACAGGTTCTGCCTGCACACTGACAATAACTAGTTAAAGCTCTGCCATTTAAGTGTCTCATTGTTTCTCATTCTCTCCCTTCCTCTCCGAGTTTAAGAGCATGAAGTACCTATTCTCATAACAATAGCTGAAGTAATTATCTGTTCTGAACATCATTCCATCAGCTAAAGAAGAGTGTGGCCAAAACAGCTTTATGCCACACCTCAAATATTGCCCAGCTTAGCCTTCTCCTTTTATGTAGAGCCATAGAACCACCAGTCCAAGCTTCCACTGTGATCCAGAGGTTATTTTAATTTTCAGTGGGTTGGCTTTCCATCCAGAGATGGAAATCTCAGCCTTAGTTTCCATGAGAGCCTATTGCTTCTGGCTCCCCAGTCAGGGTATCCTGGGGAGTATCCAGGTATGGCCCAAAAAGGGAAATAAAATAACCAGAGCTGGTCAGAAGACTGTCTTTTGTTCCAAATTGCTTTATTTTTGAAAGAAAAGCAAAGCTGTGCTGAGCTGGGACACAAAAGCTAACAATCAGGACATTTTTGTGGGAGGGAAAAGCCTGAAAAAATTCCACTTTGGAAGAATGTGGGCATTTTTTCAGTTTGTTTCCTGGGCTGCCCAGCTCCTCTGGCTGCCCACTGTGTAGGCGAGGTCCCACAGAGCTGAAAGCCTGTTGTGCAGAGAAATGGGCAGAGAGCATGAGGGAGAAACCCTGAAACCTGCTGGCTGCCAAGAAGAGAGACCAACTGATGGACTGCTGCTCTCTCCTTCATTGGGCTGATATGGAGACCCTGGGCAGCAGATACCCCAGGTAACCAGCAAACTACTCTCCTGGTGACCAAGAGGCTGCTGCCACCAGGAAGGCCAGCCAAGAAAGCCCAGGAACCCCAAATCCAGTGACAACTTGAGTTATGTATTGCTCAGACACTGGTTACCTATTCCCTGCAACCATCAGCTAGGGGACTTGGAAAGCCCAACCCAACCTACCTGCGCCTCACCAGAAACAAGCAGAGACTTTGAATAATATCAAAGAGAAGGTTGAACTGCAAGAAGAGTTGGCTTAAGGAATTATTTTCCAACAGACTGCCATTTCTCAATGAAAATTGATTTCATAAGGAAGCTCTTGATCATCTCCATAACCTATACACTGAGGTTGAGTGATAGGCTTAGCACGTGGACTTTTAAGGGAAAAATGAGCTTTGACTAGTTTCAGGGAGCATCACTGTGCCAAACTTTGCTCTCTTACTAGTGAAGGTGCCATGGTTTGATGAGTTAAAAAGCTGGCGTGAACAGTTTTGTTCATCAGGAACCTGATATGTTCTGGAAGAGTTATCACACAGCTGGTAGCAGTCTCTGAAAGTTTCAATAAAACAGTTGTTTGCTGAAGAAAAAGGAGATGACTATGTGTCTGGTCATGTAGTTCCTGCTTAAATTAGATCAGCTGCACCTGGACATTTCAAGATTTAAAGTGAATTTTTTCCTGATGCTATTAACTCCCCAAATGTGGCCCAAGACAAAAATTATGACTAAAGCTTTAGGATCATTAGATTTGCTGCCGGAAAAGAAACGGTCATTTATAAACTATCTAGCAGTGGAGATACATTTAGCAGAACCTAACATTCTTCTCTATACTTTTTACTAGGTAGCAAGAGTTTTAATACCCCATATTTCTTGTTTCAGCTATTTTATATCTATTTTTATATTTTTTTACTTTATTTTTTCTCTCAAAGGGCCAAGATAAGCATATTGAACAAATGCATTTTTAGCTTAGCCCTCTGATAGCATTCTTGCAGGACAAAGGAATTGCAGATCTGCTTGCAAATATTATGTTACTTCTTTCAGTTGTCTTTATGCAATTTTGGATTAGGCTTTCAGAATCTACCTGCAGGGAACTCGTGCTGAGCCATAAAAGCCTATTAAAGCAGTGACTGGTGAGGCACTAAAAATACCTTAGTCTGAAATAGCTTCTTTCAGCTCTTTATCAGGCACTAAAAAAAGTGTGCTGCCTAATATCTTACAGGAGAAGGATGATTTCCAGAGGACAAACACAATACCTCTGGAAGTGATAGAAGGAGAAAAAAGAGTGTGACAAGCTAAGCACTGGATGTCCCCTTTCATAAAAGCAGAAAATCTTCACAGCACAACTCTTATATAGCTAAGAGAAGCTACCCTGGAAAAGGTAGTCCCAGTTCAATGTTCTTGTTCACAAACTTGGCCTGCACTGGCCATTCTCTTATTCCTTTCTCTAGTTCAACTTAATATTTCTGCTTTCTCTCTCTGTGCTTCATCATTTCATCTCCCTATAATTTATCAGACATTATTTTTAATGATTTCTCACCTGTTCTCCTCTCTCACCTTCTGATCCTCTCTCTTACTAATGTGCTTATACCTCAGTGATAAATTGAGCTTCAGTCTTCGGCTTTGGTTCATTTGTCCTTCTGTCCCATCTTAAGACCTTTACTTCCAACTCTGATACCTGTTTCCCTTACTTCCACTTCCATCCTGAAGAGTGGACTATCATCCCTCACATGTATTTCAACATGTTTTATTTTTACTATCTTCCATCTATCTCTGTTTCTCTAATTTAGCTGACAGCTGAACCAACATCAACAGCTCAGTGTATTTTTACTTCTTAGACCTACTCACAACCAGTCCTGTTGCATGGAACACAGCTGGGGTTTTGTGAGCCTTCCTTGCCTGTCACAATCCAGGGAGCTCTATCATAATACAGAATTAAATGGTTTTTTTGGTCTTCAATTTACTAATTCTTCATGTCTGTTTATATGAATTGATGTGATGGGAAGAGGTCATGTATTTCATAAGAATATGAAAACGGGACCTTATCTGTAAAGATCAAAGACCTTGAGTGACAGTTGCTGAACTATTGTGGAAATAAAAATTTAATCCTTGATCAGAAGCTGACCAAGGTCAAATCTCAAGCTATAGTGTTCAAACAAGTTCTAGAATTGCCAAATTTTTAACTGGGCTGGGGAAACTGGGTATACATGCTCAAGGGGAAATGGGTTCCTTCTGTTTACTGAACTCTGTTTGCTTTCCACAATACTATCCAAAAATGACCTTGTTACAACCTGCTAAGTTATGCTAAGCCATGATCATTGTGGCAAAGCCATCCTGCAGAGATAACTACCTGAGTCCTCTCCAGATTTGGAACTCTGAATTTGAGTGTGCACCCTTTGCATGCTTCCCAAAGGATAAATATTTCTCAAAACTCTGAGCCACATTTTGGACAAGAAACTGAAATATTGAGAAAATATTACTGCCAATTCAGGGTTTGGGCAAATCCTTCTCATTCAGAAACCATCTTATAATGTCTTTTGTACAACTCAGTGTCCTGGGTTGGAAAGTAGGACGTGACCCAAAGCATGTATTCTATCACCATCTTCATGAACCAGGTGGGGCAGTGCCCCCTGCCTCCCCATGTTAAGGCTATTTTCTGTTAATGGCCCATCAGGGCCTTGCACACGACCCACAGATAAGCTGCCCCTAGACTATCTCCTGATGAATGGCTCATCAATGCCTTTGTGAGAAGCTCCACCCAGAAGGGGGACCCAGGCACTCAATCCTGGATATAAACTGGAATTTTAAAA
>VZTN01016828.1:47677-61343 GCA_013400515.1 Erpornis zantholeuca
TGTGTGTGTGTGTGTGTGTGTATATAATCATTAGTAAAGAACTGTTATTCCCATTTCCCATATCTCTGCCTGAAAGCCCTTGATTTCAAAATTATAATAATTCAGAGGGGAGGGGGTTGCATTTTCTATTCCAAGGGAGGTTTCTGCCTTCCTTAGCCGACCTGTCTTTTAAACCAAGACACTCAGGTAGCTACCTTAAGAATGACAACTTACTTTGGTAAAAATCTCCATAAACTACTGTCAAATCTAAGGAGGTGAGTAACCAGGTCCTTTGTTCTAGACCTTTTGTCAACCACTACATACTATATCCATTGCTTCATTCTTGCAAACCTTAACTGCTTGCTGGCACTGGGTGCGGGCTGCCCGAGACCCGAGCACGTCACACAGCAATGTCCCTATGGCTGGATGGCTTGCTGCTGTATGGTAGACCTTGTGGTCTCCCCTAAGGCAGCAAACTGCTCCCTGATGTAAGTATGCTCAAATAGTGGGAGCAAAGAAGGCAGGAGGGGTCCTTTCCTTGGGTATCAACACTTCATGCAGCGCAATGGGTCCAGAGAGAAAGAACTCAGAGAAGGGTCGTGCAAGGGATTTTATACAGGGGGAGGGAAAAACAGGGAAACCAATGAAATTAGGGCTCAAGGGTGGATTTGGCCGTAACTGACAACTTAGTAACCAATCGGAAAATAACAAAGGAGGGACTAAGGAAGGGAACCCAATGGCACACCGAGGGAGAGGGAACTTTCCAGGGGGGAAGGTGTGCTCTGGGGGGATTGACAAGGATTCTCCACCCAAAGGGCGGGGAGTAGGGTGGACAAGGCAAGGAATCTCTGCCTAATGGGCAGGGAGAAGGGCATGGCTAACTTGGGAGGAGGAACAGAGTAAGGGAAAAGGTAACTATGGTAACTGGGGTACAGAGGAACAACTTACAGCATAAGCACAAAAGATGAACAGAACAAATCAACTGGAAGTTAACAGAACAGGAGGAAACCTTTCAATCAAAAGATCTTTCAAGTCCTTTGGTCCTTCCTCAGCTTGCTGCAAGCTGGGGTAATGCAACAGCTTGCAGTGAAGACTTCTATTGAAAGGCCTTGGCAGGAACTGACTTCTGTTAACTGGTCAGTGTTATCACTAGTGTCTGACCACTTCACAAGCCTGACCACTAATGAATACTTATCAAGCAGATGAAATGTTTTCAGTTTCAGATAACCCACAGAAATGCATACTTACCTTTGTAGGTTTTGCTGATTTTTTGGCTTGGATTAAGTATATTTGGTGGCACTCCATGTAACCAGAGATAAATGACTTCCCTGCAAATGCGTAAGACAAACAAGACCACAGTGACTGTTGACCTGGTATTGTTGGTAAATTCTTTGGCTACATTTCTCGTACTGGTTTCATCCCATCTAAAGTAGTGATGCCCGTCAACAACAGCTCTAATTAAGACCATTACAGATTACACTTTTGATAGACACACTTTCCTAGAAAAGGAAGGAAATCATTGAGACCAAAACAGAAAAATGCAAGAGCTTCCTGAACTCTGAGCCAGTCAGTCTGCATCACTGACATATGCTCATGGACCAGACAATGAGATGTTCTTTTCTATGAAGTTGTCTTCTGCTGACTTAGCTATGTTTACCATAGAAACTTTGGGTTACCTCGCTTTTCATCAATCACCTGAGGAGACAATCCAAAGCACTGGGACAGATCCAGCAATATATTGAGGCCAGCTCCTTGTTTAAGCTCTGAGGCCAGGTTTTACTGCAGCATTTCAGTGAAAAAATGCTTGTTTATGCTTTTCCTGTTATAAGCTGAACTAAGTGTGATCATTTGGGAGACACAATCTTGAAGGCTATAATTAATTACCTTCAGGTTGTAGGTAATTAAAGATGTAGATCCTTAACTGTTGAGTAAGCTGATAAGGTGATATACTGTAAGGCACACTGCATCAAAGTACTGTTAACTACTATTCTGAAGAAGGGAGAAGAGAGGAGAAGCTGAGAAGACCTGTGCTGGCACTTGCCCATGTTACCTGTACACATTATTTTAGGAAAAAGTAATTTCAGAATACTGCAGGAACCCTGTGTTAAAAATCAGGGCACTGAAAATGCAAGACTAGAATGAATAGTGTGTCAAGGGATAATTTTTGTCCTTGGTTAATAAGACAACCTGGAAAGATCATGTTGGGCTGAAGTCTCTTCAAGGTTGATGTGCTCCAGATCTTGTGACTCTATTAGAGGAAAGGAGAAGAGGTTTCTTTCAACTTGAGGAATGATCTTGCACCAAGCCCTTTGCTTTTTTTCCCCTGAGCTCTTAATAAACAGGTTGAATTTCCAATTAGTAAAAATAAGACTAAAAACTTTGTCTATACTAGTCTCATCTTACTGCAATAATGTCCAGTACTGTATCCAGGACATAGATACTACGTATTTGGTGAAACAGAGATGACAATCAGTCTCATAATTCCTTAAGGACACGTTCCAAAAAACACATTTGGGCATCTAAAGCACTATTGAAGAAGAAGATATGAAGGTTCAAGACAGTGACTAAAAAAGAAAAAATCCTGACCCTTCCTCTGATGCCTGAAAGTCTGTCTGTACCTAAGCCTTACCCAAAGAAAACTTACTGGGGAGCCAAATGCTGTGTTAGCACAAATGGCCAGAGATATTATTTTCTTGACCTTAACATAGGATATAATCCCATCTCCCAGCTAAGATTCCATCTCCATCCTAAGATTCACAAAATATGCCTCTTAGGAGACCCATCTGGAGGCCTGATCTGCACATACTGCACACACACTGAATTTAATGAAATGGCAACAGCAGCTGCTGTCAACGGCAGTGGCAGCAGTGACTGATCACTGTTTATACAATACCTTAGCTATCAGGGCAGTTGCCAAGTAAAGAGGAGACTCAAGATACTTTTAACCACTCAGATGTTCTCAAAGAGATGGAAGACAGCCCAGTTTGTCTTTTCACAGGATTAAGCCACTTGGTATGTCTGAAAAGGTGGACATCCAAAAGGACAGTCTGAGCTAAGCACAGGCAGGAATCTCCTCACCCAGTGCCTGGCTACTTTGACTTTTGTTTTGAGCTGCCTGGTGGTGCCCAGGCAGCCTCTGGGGTCTCTGGTCTCCTCCAGGAGCAGAGACCTTTGCTTTGGATGCTGCTGTGATGAGTGACATAGCCTTCAGCTCCAGTCTGAGAGTTGCCTCCAGGGTCTCTGTGTAGAGGAATTTCTCTTTGCATCCTGCCAGTCACTTATGGGGGAAAGGCACCCTGAGGCAGAGGTGGCTCAGGGGTATATGTCACTGGTGAAAGCTGAAGACTATGGCATTCTTTTGCCTCCTAAAATGAGAACACTGAGCCATTGAAATAATCTCCCAGGAAAGTGGGGGATTGTCTAACATTGGACACTTTTAAGATTCAGCTGGCACAATTCTGGGCCATCTTGTCTAGTGAGCGTTTGAAAAGAAAGGCTAGACCAGACAACCCTTGAGGTCCCTTCAAACATGCTCTTCTATGGTTCTGTGATTCTATGATAATCTCTTATTTTTCCCTTCTTACAAAGTTATCTTGTTCAGACAAGAAGCTCTGGTTACACAGCCTTTTGGGCACAGTGTGCTGAGAATGACAATGCTTGGGTGCTATGGTGCCTCAAAGGACAGCACTGCATTGGCAGGAGGTGTGAAATGAACCTTGGGGCTTCCTAAGTTAGCTGAACTGTGCTGCCACAAACAACGTGCCTGCGAAAGCCTTGGTGGAATTAGTGTGTCAGAAACCATGGCATTTTCAACATTTCTGATTTAAAAGTATATACTTGAAGGAAATAAAACAGAAATTGAAATATTTAAGGTCAAGTCATATTTCCATAAGAGTCAGTGGGATATTTGACACAGATTTCTAAAAAACAAATATTAGACTCTAAATAGTGTATTTTTGAGGAACAAGTGATATTTTAACATACCAGTATTTTTCCAAACTGTTTTAGGAAAATTATTAATAACTGAAAAAATCTGAAAAAACCCAAAATGTTGAAAAATGCTTAATTGCCATAGCAACGCCTGTTTTACTGTTGAATATCATAACTCCAGAGAGACGCAGAGCTGCCACAACCAGACAGCTTCTTTTAAAATTTCCTGATTCGTAAAATCAAAGTATTTTACTGCATAAACCTCTTTAAACACAACAAAAAAAGCAGCTTCCCTCAGCATTAGTCACAGTGTGCCAAATGGTTTTCCACACCTTGCCATACACAAACGGAGATCACCTTTACTTAAGGCTATTAAAGACCATTTTTGTTACAAAACAAAATATAGAATTGTGTTAAATAACAAATGATATTGCGAGATCTGAAAGGAACCTTTTCGTTCATGACTCAGTCTCACTGAGGGGAGCAAACAGTCTGAGTTGTCTCTGTATCCTACACACATGCACTGTGACATTGACTTACTCCACAGTAGACAAATATTAGGAGCCCCCCCAAAAGAATAAAAGAAAATAAATTTGTCATAGTGTTATTAGCAATGAACTTGTCTTGGTTATAGATCCAAAAGTTGATGATCTGCCTCTGAAATATACTTAGCAAAATAGGTGATAATTTTAATTGCACAAAAATATTACTGATGGCTAAAAGCTATGATTCTGCTGCTCAGAGGAAATGGACTACCTCTGACCTCAGCAGGCTTTCAGTCAAACTTTAGAATTTCTGAGCTGGAGGATTTGTGGCCAATAGGAGCCAGGCAGACTGAGAGGAACAATGCCAGGCAGCATGTCACTGCTCCTAAAGACTGTCATGTTCTCCCACTGCTCCCTCTGGTCTGTGGTTCCTTGGAAAATGGGTGCAGCAGCAGATACCTATGTAGTATTACCAAAATCTGTTAGAATTGTTCTTATCCTAAGAAGATCCACTACAGAGGACAAGATCCACACATTCACAGTCTTAGCACGGATCTCTTACCAATGATGACAGTTTTTTAAAGACACTGAAATTTTATCAACTCAGAGCAATTTTGGCACACTTGATGAAACCTTTGAGAAGAAAGATCATGGAAAAGCCTGACATGCATGTGTCTGATTGCCAGCATGAGTTCTGACAAAGCTGAGGACATCCGTGCTGGAGGTGACAGCACAGGGTGGAGGTGGAGGGCTCGCTCACTGCAGCTGTGACATGGCAGGGACATGTTTGCCCAGAGCAGTCTTCAAACCAGTTCTTCCCAGTTATTTTTGACCAATGAGGAACAGAGACCCTATTATAACGAAAGAATCTCCTGATATGCATGAAGTACTGTAGGGAACAATAAAACAACTTTGTGGAGGAAGCAAGCTATTTTACTTTATTTCTGGCTATTTATAGCTCACTTGAACATTTTGAGAACTGCATATAATTGTGTAGAGTAGCTATTTAGACACCCTGCTGAATGTATCCCAACAGAAACTTGAGGGGTTTAATAATTTTCTAGCCAGAGAGAATTAAACTTGTGATTCACTGAAGAATGTTACAAATAAAGTCAGACACTGAATTTTTAAACTTTCAGTTTTTGTAAATTGTCTCTTAATTAGATTGTCACCCCAATTTACCCCCTCCCCCTCAAGTGTAAGTCTATTCCTTTATATGCAAATAAGCCCCCCAAAACCTCACTTAACATTTCAGCATAAGAAGTTGCACTAGCGCTTAATTTAAAATCTTGAGCACTGGGTTAAAAGGAAAAACTTTTTGCAAGGCTGCACCATAGCACCAGCTTCACCACACTATAGGAAAACTTTCATTCAGCTCATTTCATTACTGTCACCAAGGAAATTGAAGTTAATTCTAGCTACCACCTTCTCGGATACAGACTTCTGGTAAAAATGTATAGCCTATTTTTGAAACCTCTGTAAATATCTCTAATGACTTTTGTTGCTGCCTAGATCAATTTCCTGACTAGTAGACTCCAAATAGACCGAATTAAAATATGTTTGATATTATGTGTCATTAGTAAGTGAGCACTCTTACCTTTTCAGATAGAAGACATCTTTACAACATTTGCATTTGAAAGAGATGAGTAATTTTCAGCTTTGAGAGAATTTAACTCGCATGTTTTCTGCATAATTTTGCATTCCACTTAAAAATTCTCTCTCTCCTGCCATATCTTTCATATCCTTTTATGCTTAGGTTTCCCAGTATTTCTTGCCCTGCCATTTTGTCCATATCTCTCATGAGTACTGATTGGGTACTCCCAGAAGAAAGATGAAAGCTCAGTCCTGCTCTGATTTTCTTCAAATCATTTCACCAATGTCTGCTGGGGATTATCCATGGAAAATAATTTACGAAAATAATTTATTTGCTACATAAAAGGCAAAATAAAAATAAGATTTATCTTCTACCTAATTAAAATTAGTGCAAATTCAGCATTAGACATCTTTCTTTTAAGCAAATACTCATTCTTCATCTTCTACGGGGAGCCATACAAGTCTGTTTCTACACAGAGCAAACCAAAGAAAAGGTGTCCTAGACCTTCTCCTGCACATTTTAGCTTCTGTAGTGGAGTCATTGCCTGGTGCACCAATAGAAATCAACACTGAAAAAAACAGAAGTAAGTAATCTCTTCCGTGTAGGTAAACAAAAGCTACTCTTTGAGACAGATGACAGATCATCTTATGAATCTCTTAATAGTGGTGTCAGTGAAATGATGTTCTCTGTACTATGTACAGGATCTAAAGGATACATTTTGCTTGTGAAAGTTCTGCCCGATCTCTTTTTAGTCATGTAATGACCTGTGGCAAAGCAAGTCAATGCCCATGATGTGATGGTGAGCACCACACCCCTTTCTCATGTTTCACAGCCTTATCCTTATAATTATTTGCAATACTGACCTTTTGTTATTTGTATAAATGATGTATTTGTCCTTTTTTTTCCCCAAATTTTCCAGTTGCATTTCTGACTTCCTGATTTCTCAAACCTTCCTCTTAATAGCAATAAAGATCAATATGTGAGTAGGAATTCTCAAAAAGTGGTTGTAGTGTAGTCTACTGCCTGTGTTTTAGCCAGTTTGTACATTAGGTATTGCATGTCTGATATTTACTACTGTTTTATTGTTATAGGTTTAATTACATTTCTTGTTTTATTTGCCTGAGATGAGTTGAATCAGGTATGAAGAACAAACTCCTTCTCAGATTTGACCCCTATTCTTTCTGAGTCCCAGGGGTAGCTAAATATTGCTGCAGCAGAAGCCTAGCCTCCCTTTGATAAAGTCGTATTGTGAACGGCATCAACTACATAGATCTGTTCAGGTATATGCCAAGAGAAGCAATACAAATTATTTACAAAAGTTATACAAACATTCACAAAAAAAATTCTTACAGCATTTTTTATGGGCCTCAAATTAGAAGAAACACTATTCCTAAATGTGTTGGCTCTGCAATTCTTTTTTTGCCAAGACACACAAGTGACAAAGAAGTTCCTGTTTTTATACTTAGAGCACTGTATCATAGAATCATAGAATGGCCTGGCTTGGAAAGAACCTTAAATCATCTAGTTCCAGCCTTCCTTCCATGGGCTGGGCCTCCTTCCACTAAAAAAGGTTGCTCAAAGCCCCATCCTACCTGGTTTTGACTTTTCATGACTTCTCTCTATGAAATCTAGTGTAGTCATCAGAAGTCATTACTTTTGGAACAATATTTGTGCATTTTCACCTAGCTGCTGTACCAGCAGCATCTTCTTACTCTGCGTTGCTGGGCTAGTTGCACTAGAAACAAGGACAGAAGGCTTATCTGCACTTTGGTTTATGTTGTAGGAATCCGTTTCCAAGAAATGACACTGAAGTAGAACAGCCAGCAGAATCAAGTCTCTAAAGCTGTTTTCAGCACCTCCACTGAAACTATTTTCTGCCACTTCTATTTTGGTAGGCTCAGGATCAGCCTGTGATATGTAATATCACCACAGAATTCCCTATTTATTGAGTAGTATCTGTAAGGATGTTTTTTTCCAACATTAATTTTCCTTGGTTGAGGTTTGATTTAGTCAAGTTGCCAGTGAAACCATACTGTCTGACAAGGATCTAAACTTAGATTTTATTAGGTGTATCTAATAATCTCAACAGCTCTAATAAAATTATTATCTTCTAAATCTTCTAGAAACTATGCTACTTAATTTAAATTTACATACTTTACACAATTTCTTAAAAGTCATAAAGTTGAAGCAGAATGTAAATTAAAACCAAATTTTATTATTTTGGTAACAAATTTACATGAATATTGTTGTGTACTTCCCAAAAGAAGGGAGGGAAAAAGGCATAAATAGAAACAGAAATGACCAGAAATAATCAGAGTCACGGAAAAAACACATGACTTTAATTCAGAAGTTTATCTGTTGGGATCTCTGCTTCCCCTACTGCTTCCAGGTGATACTTTTCCAAGGCATTTGCAAGACTGTTCCAGACTGAAGTCTGTTTTACCATTGCTGTTTCTTTGGTCAAGTAATCCTAAAGCAGTCAAATAAAAGTCTATCTTAACAAAAGAGCAGGGTGGGGGGTGGGGGGGGAGAAGTAGAAAAAAGGAACATTTGCTTTGCAATATTATTTAACAAAAGAAAAAGAGGAGGAAAAAAAAAACCAATGTAATTTTGCTTTGCTAGGCATAGAATAAACAAATGTAGAAGTTTTCCTGCCTCAGTGCCTCAGAAGGTCGCAAGCTTTGCTTCTCTGGGTCATGTTTATAGGTACTTTCCTGACATTGCTTTCAACCCAGTCTACACATGGATGTTGTGTATACACGCACAGCAATGGCTCCTCTGGACAAGCCATCCTGGTTCCATTAAGTTTACCATCAAGTTTAACCCCAGGTTACTTCAGGTAATAACAGTCACAGTTCTTATCTGTCCCCACTGTCTACGTATTTGCTCTTCTTGTTGATCCTAAAGTAAGCTTTAGAGTGAGTCTTAGTATTATTTTTCTATTAAAATCTCCTGTAAGTTAAACTCTCACACCTCTCAGAAAGAAAAAAAAAGTTCAAATTAATTTGTTTTATAACTGCTTCATTTCTTAATGTTCAGGCTACATAAGCTAATCGTGGTCAGGCTCATCTCTCAGATCCCCAGAACCTTTATAAATCAAACTACATTACCAGATCAGTTGATAAGCCAACATTTGCTTCTGTAATGACAGCTCCTTTTGCCTCTACTGACCGGAAACGCCAGCACTCAGAAAGAACAAGATGGGCTGCTCCTGGAATACTACCACCTTTAAAGAGTATTCTGATTTTATAAAAAATGAATTATTTATTTCGGTTACTATATACTATTTATTTTCACAGGCATTCTAACACATTCAGTGCATGCAGTCATTGCTGTTCTATGTCAAATGAAGGGTATGAACCAGAGGAAAATATTGCCCCCTCCAACACCTGCCTCTTTCATTCCATATCTGAGTACTAGCATCCAGAGCTGGGATTGTGTCCCTCAAGCTCTGCACAGTGCTGAAAAGGTCATCCAAACCACAGTTTTCAAACAGTTGCCACAAGTTATGCTTTCTTCATTTTCTGGGTCTCTAATATGAAACAGCTGTGGATGAATTTGCAGGCATAGTGAATACTCACAACTCCAGCTGGAGGTGGTTTCCCCTGCACAAAACTTCATAAAAAGGTCTCTTCATTAAAAAGTGCTCTGAGAAATCATTTTCTAGGTGGCTTTCTAAAAGCAGCAGACATCTTTGATAATGGGATTTTAGCACAAACCATTTCTACAGGAATGCAGTGAAGAGAAGTTCACTAACATTTGTGAATCATAGGAAGTCTGCAGATTCTGGCAGTGGAACAGATAGTCATCATAGTATATAAAGGATCCAAAACTCAGAGTTAGTTGTCTGCCAGAAATCAAAAGGTTTTGCATAAACCCAGTGCCAGAACTGAACCACTTCTTCCCCTACATGTATATATAGTGTTACACACACAAGCACACAAGCAAGGAGAGTTGAAGAAAGCAAAAGGAATAAACAAACATTCCAGGCTAAACTATAGGTAAGTATTTATAAATTAGAAAAGTTGTGGCAAGACAGACCAGTTTCTAAAGAGTTGGCTGTTTCTCCAGTTTAAAAAGCTAGTGAAGCTCTGCCTTCCATACAGCATGAGGAAAGAGAGATTCCAGTAGGTCAGGTTACTTAGTGCCAGCATCCAGACCATGTAAAGAGTGACCACTTTCACATTTCTCAGTTTGAGTACATACCTATTCTGCTCGGGTACGGCTGGGGTCTCAGCTCTTTGCACACTGTTTCCACTGAAAGGAAGCCCAGCTGTGAATCACAGAGGCTGTCGTGTTTATTTCATAAATGACCAAAATTATTTATTAATATTATAACTCAATGATCAAGAGTTACATGTAGACACAAGCTAAGCCAAGCATACCAGTAAGATATAGCAAAGAAAAGATTGGATCATAAAACCCACCTGTCCTAGCAAGGCTATGGGAGGCTTGGGCTAAATTTCTTTTTGCTGCCTGAGGGAATCTGACCTGGTATCTCTCAACTGGAGGTGAATATGCTGATCACAAAAGGTCGGCTATTTTAAGGCACAAGGGTGAGGCATCCCTTTATTTCTGTTCAAACTGTTCCACTTTGCATGGAATGAATATTCATCAGATTTGTGAGAGAATGAAAGTGCAGAAATGTGTCTATAACTGGGGCTGTTAGGATGCTTAGTGGGGAAGGAGGGTGAGAGGAACATACTCTTTTGAAATATGCAAGCATGCCTGGCTAAGCAGCAGCATGGACATGGTATTAATGATGTGTGTTTGGGACTGAAGTGTTCACACAGAAGGTAAGATAGAATTTGAATGTTCAAATCCGATTGTGGCAGCAGCCCTCAGACACACTACTGAAAAGGCTACCTGGAAATTAATAGTTGTCTATTTAGTGCTGGATAATGTGAGGAAAATGTAGTGTGAAAATATACCACTCACAGAATGATGAAACAGCCTCTCCTAGAGCTGCAAGAATAAAATTTCCCCCTCTAAACTAGCCTTATACAGAGAACAGAGACCTAAGAGTACAGAGGATCCTGGTAGAGAAGTAATTAAGTAGAATGACTGCAAAGAACTGATAATAGAATGTCCTATATTCGGTAAAAAGTCATTCATCTAGATATTCAAAAAAGCAGATTAAATAACTGTTCACATGAACTCTTCTATGAAGGTATTTTTCCCTTTAGACTGTTGCTTTAATGACTGTGTAATTATGGGAATTAATTGGGTCTGAAGGAACACTAGTATTTTTAACATAGGTTTTATCAGGTAGTGACAGTATCTTTTGTCTTATGATAAGTTTGCATTTTCACTCTCAGATGCCTTACTATTGGATCAAACTTTTCAGCTGTGGAGTTGGTGATAAATTCATCTGTGGTAAAAAAGTGCTCATATAACTGTTTATACTGATTTCTGCTGGCTTTCCTCAGGAATTAATCTGTCCCACAGAGCTTATTATGGAATTATTTAGAGAGATGTTGATGAAGTTACACTGTATGGGTAAAGAAATTTGTGTATATTTCCCTGAAACGACTTTGCTATAGAGAAAGGCATTTAGGGATAGCTTCTTTTAGGGACAAAATCTATTGCACTTAACAAAAGGAGGCAACATCTTAATATTCAGCAACAAAAATGCTTTATGTGATCTCTAGGTACTATATATTAGGCCGTTTGGAATTACACTTTAAAAAGTAAAGAAAACATTATATTCCTAGATTGTTTTAGTTCTAGTGAGGAACGACACAGCATCTGCAAGAATGAGTGGCCAGTTCACACTGACTGAGATAGGTGACTGCTCCACCAAGGAGAAGGATCTGCCTGCTCTGAGTGCAGCCCATCCAAGTGGAAAGAGAGCAAAATTTTAACTAATTGTTAAAATTAGTTAATTGCCAGGGGTGCCTGTGCCTTTTCAGTTTAGTCAAAGTTCATTTCTGATCTTCTGGCTGACAAAAAGCAGCAGGTTTGCTTCTGTTTGCATATATGTAGCTGGTTTGGTGGCACAACTGCATTTTCTCTGAGAGAGCAGTAGCAGCCATTGCCTTCACATGAGCTTTGCTGTGTAATTAAGTTTTACTAATAAAGACTGAATGTACCAGATTAGTAACTTTGTCCTTACATTGCAGACTGGTAAACTAGAGTTGGATTTCTGTCTCTCTAAGAAGTGTTGCTAGATTCAGAACACTGCTTTGATACCTTTAATTTAATTGCCTACAAAAATTTTATGCCATTCATCTTCCACAAAGTGCACATTCTAGCCAATGGAGACACACTGATTTACGCCAGGTCTGGGGTCTGTGTAGGAAAAATTTAGGTCATATTTTTTAAGGACACTTGAGAAAAAATATATGGGGCTTTTTTTCCTGCTTACAGATCCTTATCCTATAGTGATCCTTATCCACCTGTAGTAAATGTGAACCTTTACCCTCCAAGGTGTGTTCTTTGTAGGACCCAGAATTTACATTTGCCTGTTAACTCACTTTGAGACTCATTGTCCTAAAACCACAGAGATGCAGATCTGGGAAGGACAACAGGAGACTGTCCTGTCCCTTCCCTGCACTGTCCCCAACAGGTGCTGGTATGAACTGTCCTTGAATGCATCCAATAAAACACATTCACTCATATTCTTAAATACTCCAGTACTTCAACAGTCAAAATACTCCTTCTTAAAAGACTGCACTAATAATGCAATTTAAAAATTACAATATTTAGTTGCAATACTTTCTTTTTGTCCTTCCTTTCTGGCCTTAAGTAACAAGTGACCATTATTATACTTATAATGATCTTTTTTACACACCAGAAGATTTAAACATCCTCTTTTAATGTTCTCTTTTGTAGCCTAAAGGAATGGGATTATCTCTCTTTATGGATTATGTTTGCTAAATCCTTTAGCATTCCTTGCACCATACTGGGGATTTTTTCCAAGTCATCTTTTTTAAAATGTGGTGTCTAAAAGTGGGCACCTGGCCTGAAATCCAGTTGGCTCTCAAGCAGGGCAAAACAATTACTTCCCAAGGGTTGCATGGAATATTCCTAGGAATGTATCTTTGACCAAGACTTTTTCTTGGAAAAAATACTGTTGTTACTCATAGTCAATTTGTGATTCACCACAACCCTCAGACCTCTCTCTGTGTAAAGTCACTTCTGTTACATGTCTATTTTCATGTCTTTGTTGAATTTCATCTGCTTTTAATTTCAGATGATGTCTGATTTTTTAAACTAATTTAATTTCCAGTTTTGATCGTGTCATCAAAGTAAGAGCAACTTCTCTGTTCATATTGTTTGTAGATCTTCTAAACATATTAATTCAACTTCATTATTCAATCATTAATAAAACTACTTAGAAGAAATGGGACTCCACATGAGGGTTTACATTCTTAATGTGAATCACTGAAAATCATTCTTGGCAGTCACTCCATAACCACAAAGAGGGGATTCAGCACTCATTTTACTTGGGTAGGGGCAAACCACCACAGTGGCTGTGGTAATGCCTAGGTTTATAGTCTATGACACCTTTTCCCAACATCCACCTTCCCAGAAAAGTTATGCACTGGGAGGAAGTAACAAAGATGGATGCAGACCCTTCTCAGTCATCTCCAGACAGGCTGAGAGGCAATGCTCACAAGACAAAATGTAGGAAATTACATTTAAACATACGAGATTTTTTTTTCCTGTGAGCGTG
>VZTN01016830.1:1289-36900 GCA_013400515.1 Erpornis zantholeuca
GCTGCGCCCGAGCTGGCCATAGCGCCTTCCCCTCCGCAGAGACGCGGCGGCCGTGAGCGGTAAAAGACACCGGCTGGCCTGGCCTCTCCCCGCTGGGCGTTTGCTGCTGCTGGTGAAGCTTCCAGATCGTAGAATACCCCAGCCTGGAAGAGAACCCCAAGGAGTCCCTGCACAGACACCCCAAATCCCACCCTGGGCGTCCCTGGCAGCGCTGCCCAAACGCTCCTGGAGCTGTGGCAGCCTCGGGGCCATGACCAAACCCTGGGGAGCCTGGGCAGTGCCCACCACCCTCTGGGGAAGAATTTTTTCCTCGTAACCACCCTAACCCTTCCCTGGCACAGCTGCAGCCATTCCCTGGTGCTCTGTCCCTGTCACAGGGAGCAGAGATCGGAGCTGCAGCCCCCGGTGAGGTCTGACCTCAGCCTTCCATTCTCCACCTGAACAAACCAAGTGTCCTCAGCCACTCCTCCTGGGGCTCCTCCAGACCCTTCACCATCTTTATATCTCCCTTTAGACACTCTCTAATAGCTTCAGATCTTTCTTGTCTTGTGGCACCTGAAACTGCACACAAGGCTTGAGGTGAGGCCACACCAATGCAGAACAGAGAGACACAATCACCTCCCTCAGTGATCCTCCCTCAATGATTTATTTGGGCAGCCTTTTCACCTTAGACTTGCTTAAAGTGTCAACTGCTTGTATCTTGAGACCTGCCATCCACAGGGCAGCCAAACTGTTGCCATAACTGGTAAATGTGCATAAGTATCAGCTGCTGGAAGAAACCTGCTCTTCACTGCACAGGCAGTGAGGAATTATCTGTCTTCGGTTTTACCAGATGAAATTATTTTTGAAAAGGCCGAGGTGAGGACTGTGCTCCAAGCTTCAGAGGCTGCCTGCAAGTTTATCACTGTGGTAATACCACAGCGCCCAAGCAGTTCTCTGCTGTTCAGGTGTTGGAAAACTACAGGAAATGTCAAGCTGCTGATGCTGTATGTTCATGTTAATATTTTATTAATGAGGAAAAGCATATTGTTAATGAGATTTCAGTCAGGCTGGATTGGCACCCACAGTAAATATTCCCAGCAGGGAATGGCAGTTGCAGCAGGAGTGGGCCAGCTGACTCCCAGGCCATGAGTATCTGAGCCCAACTGGTGTGGCATCAGGATGATAGAATAAAGAATACTGAAAAAGCTAAGTAGTCAATGACAAGTGCATGTTTCATTCTAGAAATCTGTTTTTGCAGTAATCTGAGAGTGTGGTTTCCTAAGTAAATAGTCTGGTCTCTTTCTGAACTACTTTTCCCTTAGAATTCTTAGGCCCTATAAGCCCTTCTTAAGCCCTATAAGAATATAGATATGTTATAAAAACATGGAAATATTAAAACCCTTTGGAAACTTTGAGGAACACACAAAACATGGTAGCAGGACAATAGTGCTAATAGAAGGAAAGCAGATCAAGGAGGAAAAACTTCAGAATTCCAAAAATCACCAACATTTGGTCAAAATAACAAGTACTGCCATACATGAGGTGCCTAAAAGGCAGGTTATCAGACAGCCCTGCATGTATTCAATGCTTCAACAGTGCAAAGCTTGATCAAACAAGGCATTCTCTAAGTAGCCTTGTGAGCAATAACTGAGTCAAGAAGAATTAACTGCTTGTTAATTGTATCACAGGGTCTTCCGTTCAATAGTCTTAGGAATGGCAAATCATCTATAAATAAAATATGATAAATTTGCTTGTGGTTTTTGTCTGTTTTGTTTTTCAGGAAGGAAGCTAGTCCAGGGCATGTGCCGCCAGGAGCCTGGTTGTCAGCATCCTTGGAGTCAGGGAGGTGTAGCAGAACTGAGCACTGCCCAGCTACAAACACAACCCTCCCTCCCCAAAGAAAAGGAAAGAGAGAGGAAAAGCACGAGTGCTTCCAGAACTTATTTAATACAAACTAAAAGTTTGGCCAGACAAGAAGACAATGGAAAATAAGTTACATTTATGGAAAAAAAAACCTACTCTGGAAATCAGGTAGATTAAGCTAGACCTAAAGAGCTATTACTCAAAGACAAGGCAAACAAGGTATTTTTTCATCAACAAGCAGCAGAAAGCATGCAGGATTCATCAGTCTTCTTCCTCAGCACTGAGACACAACATGTTTCACTGTTCCCAGACGCTGGTTGTGTAAAGGAAGGGTTAACAGCAGTTGGTATTAAAGTCAGTGACTCATTATCCAACCTGAACAGAAGAGAATGAGGAGTGGCTCCATCAAAGGAAGGAACTGAACAGTCATTAGGAAGAACTAACGAATAACCATGTCAGAGCAAGAACAGAGATGAATGTTATCAGTTTAGTCGTGGTTCCTCTGTTAACGAGCATGGACACAGGCTGTGGAACAGACTAGCCACTGTGACCTGAAAGGTGCATCTGCCTGGGAGGAATAGATACTGATGTTATCCAAGGGAAACACTTGTTTGACATGATCTGCCTTAATATTTCTCCTCTTAGCCTAATGTGTTTTGCTGTGGAGCTGCTGCCCTGGCACTTCCCAGTTCTTTGTGGTGTAGAAGAGCTCCCAGCCTTCACCTCACTGCCTCACTGCAAGTGGCCATGGGCTCACCCTGTGGGCAGGGTGCTTTTCTGCATTGCTACTCAGTGCTCGCAGTTCTAGGCATGCCTGTCGCCTGTTCAAAAAAAGTTGAAAAATAAAAGAAATTGAAGAAAAATTGTTGAAGTTTAAAAAAGTGTTGGGGATAAAATTTGTCTCTTGTTGCAATCTTGCTCTGATTTTGTTTCATTGTATTTGCTATGACATTGTCTCTTATGTTGCTTGTCTCTTTCTTGTCTCTTATGTTGCTGCAAGTAAACTATATACCATCACACAAAATTTATAGAAGGAGATTTTCCATGTTCAGGTATCACCACAAATTATCAACAAACACCATCTTGCTTAAGCATACAATAACTTTTTTCAAATAGCTATGAACATTTTCCTCTCAGGACAAAGATGTGCATGTAGAAGGCATATCACTGGGTTATTTAAAACACTTATCGGTCTCTCCATCAGTATCAGCTCTCTAGGGACTTTGAGTCTATTTCTGGAACTTCTCCTTTTTTCAGCTTTCTGCAAGACATAAGATTGTAGAAGTCCATAGGTAATTGCTCAGCTTTTGTAGACAGGGCATATGTGAAAGCTGTTTGCTACATGAACGGCAGAGGAAGAGAAAAGAGTTTCTCTGATAGCATTCAGTGAGTGAGGCAAACACTGAGACGTTGGACTACCAATCCAAGGAAAAGATGATTCAAAACATAGCTTACTTTACTTGAGCCACTGCTGTGCTCAAACTCAAAATTTTTGATTGTCCATAGAGGCCAACCCTTGAGGAGTTTGGCCCTGGGCATATGTGGGGTAAATGATGGTGTTGCTCCAGCAAACTTTTAGGGCAAGAAAATGACTGGCAGCAAGTCCTCCTAGTGCCTGGGAAAAGCAGGCTGGAGGAGGAGGGGGCAATGACGCTGGCTGAAAGAATTCCTCCTTTCAGAGAACAAGCAGCGCTTTCACAGCAGTGGATGCTCAGCCACAGCACACACTACACAGATTACATCAGGGCCATTCTCTGCCTTTGATTAGTTTTAAGAAACAAAAGCATGAAAATTTTAAGTTCTAAACTTGAATTTTCAAGAGAAAAAGCATAAATAATAAGGGCATTATGAAGCAGGCAGCAGGAGCTGGTGGGGAGCACTGGTTCTTCAAAAACCTGGAACAGTAGTGTGCTGTTCCTGTGGCAGTTGTGTGAGACATACAAAAAGCCAGTATTTAAAATCTATTCTACAGCAGTTTTTGCAGGACCATCAATAATATTACAAAAAGATACTAAGACAATGTTACAGCTTGAAATTATAACAGATATAATGCATTTGCAAGTGGTACATCCGAGCTAAAATACATCTACTGCGTCCATTTCAGAAGAGCAGCTATTTACACTTCCAACACTTTAAAAACATGTCATTTTTGTTGGCATTTATGCAATTAACACAAGTATCTCAGGCATGAAAGTAAGAGGTTTAGCTACCTAAACGTGGGGTAGGGCTGCCAGGTTTGGGAACACCATCCATGCCAGACCTTCACTTTCAGTCTGCTACAGCAACTGAGTTCTTCACCTTTCCCGAACACGTGCCAGCACGGGCTGCCAGTGCGTCCCCCGTAGGTGTGGATCAGTTACTCATCCTACCATTGTCTGCCCTTATTCCATCCCTAAGGCTCTTGCTGCACAGTCTGAAATATAAGCATAAAACATTAAATTGATTAGAATTGCAAAGTATAAAGTTCTGGGGCAGCCCTTGCTTGAATCAGCACACAGGATGAAATGAGGTCCATAAATCCAGACTTTCCAAAGTAGTGGCCTGGACACAAGGGATACTTTGTGCTGTTGCCTTTCCTGTCACATAATGGCTCTACCATGTCCATCCCAGAGGCACGGCAGCCACTCCTGGGACAGGGTGCTCCTTGAGCTGCTGCAGTTGGAGAAGCACACAATCCTCCTGTTGTCCAGAACTGGCCCACGAGCCACCAATTAGACTGCTCTGAACGACAGCATTCTGTTCAAAGGGCTGCTAATTGTATTTTAATGATGATTTAAATGCTGCTGCTGATCATTTCAGAGACATCCAGATCACTAATTACTCATAGTCTATGTTGAGCTTTAAGCAGGTGCAAGCAAAGCACTGTAGAAGCATCAAGTAATGTTATTAATGTTCTCAAAGGCCTCCACTGCCCTCCCACATGTCAAAAGCATCATCTCCTGTTCCCAGGCCCAAACCCAGGCCTGGCTGCTCACACCTGAGGTCTAGCTGCCCAGCTGCGGCACAGGTTCTTCAGCATTCTGGAAGTAAGGAAATAGAAGCAGAGAATCAAAATTTCTTACATCCATTAAACAAAATTCTACCAATATTAATAAAAATTAACTAAAATTCTTACAACACCACTTCAGAATATTTTACATTTAAGATAAAATACCAGCTCGATTGAACTGCATCCCTGAACACAGCATGGTCAGGGTGTCTGAATAAACTCGCCCAAGATGCAAATCCTAACAAGTTCTCTGCACAGACAGGAAGGGCATCGACCTGTTGGAGCAAGCCCAGAGGAGGCCACCAAGATGATCAGGAGGATGGAGCACCTCTGCTACGAGGAAAGGCTGAGAGCCTGGAGAAGAGAAGCTTCAGGGTGACCCAATTGCAGCGTTCCTGAATGGAGCTTACAAGAAAGATGGAAAGAGGCTATTTATGAGGACCAGGAGTGACAGAACAAGGGAGAATGGCTTCAGACTGACAGAGGACAGATTTAGGTTAGATATTAGAAAGAAATTCTTGGCTGAGAGAGTGGTGAGGCCTTGGCACAGGCTTCCCAGAGCAGCTGTGGCCGCCTCATCCCTGGAAATGTTCGAGGCCAGGTTGGATGGGACAGTGGAAGGTGTCCCTGCCCATGGCAGGGGGTGCAATGAGATGGGCTTTAAGGTCCCTTCCAAGCCATTCAGATCTAGGGTTCTCTGACTCCTGCCTCGCCGTTGCAGCAGGAGCAGCAGCGTGGTGGGGACGTGGCCATGCAGAGCTCACACAGCCAGAGCTGTGCTTGTGCAGCGAGTCCCAGGGAGTGCAGTTTCCAAGGGTGGCAAATCAATACCTGCCATAAGCATGAAATTCCTTCCCAAATGTTTACTTGTATTCTGTACAAGATGCTCATAGTGTGTGGAGGAATCCATTCTCCAGAAAAAATATTTAGAGTGCAAGTCACAGTTTTCCCCTTCAGAAATTCAGCCAAAACACACCAAATCTGCTATCCACTGACAGCGTAGTGCTGGTCAAGATGTTTATACATAAAACACTCTGTCAGTGAGAGTAAAGCACATATCTTGCCTGTGTAATTGATATCTAGAAATGGGGAAGCTGGCTGAGTCCTGTTCTAAAATACGTGCTTTTACCAGAATGTAGGTTTGCTGTAGTACAGTGGATTTTACATGCCAAATCTAAGCAGTGAGAATTTTGAAGAGACTTTTAATGATGCAGGAAAAAAAGGCTGGCTTGTTTTCTGACTGGAAAATAAAATGCATGTAAATAAATCCTAATGCTTTTTTTTTTTTTTTTTTTTGTGAAGATTTATGTGAGATTAATCCCTTTATAGTCCTGGAGTATATTAGTTTCACTAATCTACCCTCAGTTTGATGGGAGATTGCTGGCCTAGGGCAAGAGTGAGGAGCTTGCTCCGCTCTGTGACCAGCCAGACAGTGAAGAGAGTGAGACCCTCTGTGCTCACCTTCCCCCAGTGATGTTGTGCCTGGAGCTGCAGGGGCACCTCTTTGCCTCAGCAAGCCCCTGAAAAAGCCTTAAAGGAGACATTTGCTTGTGCAGCTCAGGTGGCTGGTACTGAACAATGAGATCTGCACGTGGGAAAAATTTTGCATGCATTTTTTTGCAGCCATCTGACCTAGGAGTTTTACTTTCTACATAAACAGTCTGTCTCGCTTGTCTGAGTAAAGCTTTAAGTGTGTTTTTTGTGTCTCTCCTTCTCTGAGGGCTGTGCCAGCTGTGGCATCTTTGGAAATGAAAAGTCCTGAAAAATTATTCCACTTTGTTACCAAGTGCTGCTTTTTTTCCTTTTACATCATTGATGGTATTTGAATCTGAGTAGATATGAGGGCAAATAATTCCCCCCTTTTCTGTTTCAGCAAACACCTGCCTCAGCTGCCAGCGTGCTCCTACAAACCCCAGAGCTTGCACAGAACAGCCGAGCTGAGCTGATGCCAGAAAAGTGAAAGTCTTGTAAGAGGTAACATTTAAATTTGTTTATTCCGAGGTTTCATAATTACAGTTTAGTCATTTGATTTTCATTCTTTTCAGCAAGGTCTGAGATGTTGGTGTCATAGGTTTTCTGCCTGATCTACACAGATTATTTCCTTATCTTCGTTTATCCTTTTAAAGATACATTACTTGAGCTTTATCCTGTGCCTTTCTTGCCTAACATCAGTCAGGAAAACATTTAAAAATTAAATAATTAAATATTTTTGGATAATGGATAATTTCTTTTACAAGAAATGAAAAGAGTTAAAACCCCACAAGCTTGTGACTCGATGACAGAAACCCTGATTTATGAAAGTTGTACACACGTGCAGCCTGGCCTGCGTTCAATGTCTTGACTGCCATGAAACTAGAAGCATTAATTAGCATAAAAAATTTGTAATTTAGTTCTGAGAAAGCAAAAAAAAAAACCAAGAAAAAAGGCAAATACTACACAGCTGTCATCTATGAGAGCATTCCTATTTTCCAGAAGACATCAGTTTAGTTCTCCAGATACTCTCACTATATCCAGCAACTTTTGATCTCCCCCCACATAATACAGCACAGGAGAGTGTCTCTTTAAATTCATTTATAAAATAATTCAGGACTGTGGGTGTCTTTGATCTGTTCCTCTCTGCCAAAGTACAGAAGAGAACATGTCGCTTAGCAACCCTGCTTAGCCAGCACTGGGGGAGGCAGGAGGGATGGATGGTCCAGAGCCACAAAAGGGGAGGCTTAAGCCCCACCAGGAAACTAAATTTCGGACAATCTTTCTCAAAACGGAAGCAACCAAACATGGTTGTTTGCAGAACTGAGTAATTGGGTAATCTCACTTTTTCTTTTTTTCATATCCACTTAGGGTCTATTAATAGCAATCTGCCAACCAAATGAGAAAATCCAGCATGGGATGGACAGCACAGGCTTCGACAGCTTCAGGGCTGGGCTGCGGCTGAAGGGAACCTGAAGTTTCATTTTAAACCAGTTCAATAGATCTTAAATACAATTAGTGTTGTCAAGAGTAATTGTAATCAATTTCATACCGCAGTTTTAATCTTAGCCCTTCAAATAAATGTTGTGTGAGTCTCATCCTGTTGCACAGTTGGACAGCCTAAGTGTCCCCAGCCTGACTTATTCAGGGTCACTTACCTTGCTGTAAATAAGCCCCAGAATCCTCTGAGTGGTTACCAGGCTGTGATTTGCTCGTAACTAGGTAACATCTTATAGCTGCAAAAAAATACCAGTTAGGAAAGTAACTTGGCAGTGAAGCAGACGAGAAGCCCTCATCCCTCTGTCCTTCCTGCAGCTGCAGGACAGTGACAGCCCACAGAGCCATGGCAGGAGCGGGCACCAGCTCAAACCCTCCTGCTCTTGCCCTTGATGGCCAGTGCTGGCCTAGAGCAGCCCTGATTTATTTTCTTCCCAAACATCAAGTCCCACAGCAATGTATGGCTGAGTATGGAAGAAAAAATGATGTTAAAAACCTGTGTTAGAGGAAGAATGGCAGAACTACCCACTTCAGCATCTCACACTGTCAAAAAATAGCTCAGAATGAAACGCAAGCAAATAGTTATACCTGGTCTTCTATTAATGATCGTAAAGATTATTTTAAAACTTCTTAATTTTTGCACTACTTTCATTTGCTAATCACCTATAAATTATTACTGAACAGTGAAGAGAATCCCTAAATTCTAACGGTTTGGGTTTTTCCCAGAGCTCAGTGCAGGCAATCCAGTGCTCAAACTGTAGTAAAGCTGCAGATTATTAGACTGAGTACCAGTCTATCCACAGGCAGGAAGCTTCTCTAAACTGGCATCTGCTGCATATTCCAGCAATTACTAACATATCTGAAGACAGTCATTATTGGACTCTGAAGTAACATTTTTATCTAGTAAGGGAAGTGGACAGTGCTAGTGGGGAGCTCATTCAGAGGTTCTTAGAAGAGTGTACTGAAGAATTTAATTCATAAGTGACAAGATAATTTTTACTACCCATATATAGCAAAGACCTATAGTGTAGGATCCTGTCTTCAATGGGAATTTTACTGGTTACTGTAGGGATGTCTGGATTTTACCCAGGATCTCTGAGTGTGCTTCTCGTATTGGCAAATGCTCATGTAATGTGATTCTTTGGAGAAATTTAATTAAAGAAAAACGCGTAAGGCACTTGGCATTAAGTGGTCTAAGTTTGTTAACGTACAGTATGGAGAATGAAGCCCAAATTAGAAGCAAATAACACTAACTGAACTATGAACATTTCCATAAAAATTGCTTTAGGAAGAAACTTCTATTTTTGTGTCTAGACACATATTGTGTCTATCCTTTCACTTTTATGATCCAAACAAATTTAGAGGCTTTATTTCAAGTGTCACAAGCTGAAGCAAACCCCATTGACTTCATTTTGCTCTCAGTTACACCACAGTTAACAGTTCTTTACTGTAACTCAGTACTGAGAAAGTAATTTTGCTGACTGCCTAAACTGAGGAGGAGGAGTCCAGCAGCAGCAGAACTCTTTTACTTGCATTTGTATTTACAGTACCAGTTCATATACATAGTAGGTTTTAGTTTTAGGAAACAGAAATATGTCATGTCCATAAGGCCAAGATGCTCTTGGTTGGAGATTCTTGTTACAAACAGTTTCTGGGATTCCTCGGGCAGATACAGAACATCTCCAGCTTCTTGAGCAGACTTTGTGAGGCTGATAGTGTTGAGGAATATGTTTGGGACTACACTGACTTACAAACCTGTACAATTAACATAGCTTTCTGGTGATGGCATTCAGGTTCCTGGATCAGCATGATGCATGGAAAAACATGCAGATAAGGCATCATTTGCCTAAACACGTCATCAGAAACTGACTTCCTAAAGGTATGTCTCAAGTTGGAGAATGCAAACAGATGTGTGATATTTTTCCATTTCGGAATAATCATTCTAACACTACTGTGATGCAGATTACCTTCATGACTTCCTAATCCCAGTACTGACAGAGGGAGAGTAGTCTAAATTCACAGAAGCATCATGTTCTAGAACTCTCAGTTTAGTGCAGCAATTCTTGAAAATATATTGGCCCAGCTGATGGTATTGGGGAAAAGAAGATTGTCTCTGGCATGGGACCACACTGCAACAGCCTCTGTTCTCAGGGAAAAAGCTCTAATCTAAAATGTATCAGACCATTTATTTCTCTTGTAATGTCTTCCTAAATGAAAATAGAATTATTCAGCTTTTTTCATGATGTATAGAAAAGCATGAAGTTAAAAATAAATCTCAGCTCCTCCTCAGTGGAGGGACAATGGCTGTTTTTTTGAACTAAAAGCTCACTGGTCCCATTCCATTCCACTAAACAGTCAGGCATCACGGAAAGGTTCTCTGATGTTTGAGGCTCAGTTTCCCCAGTGATCAATAATTACAGCAAGGAGAACTGCAGAGAGGTTGGACATCTTTACTGCCTGCAGTACTACCACCACATGTCTGACTCCAGCACCAGGCAGCTGGAATATAAATGGGCTGAAAAATTCATTGAAATGCTTTGATGTTGTATAGATGCAGAATTTGAAAGGATTATGAGTGTCTGTTTTTAAAAGGAAATTAATAAAAGACATTATAAGGCTATAAAAATACTGGGTAGTATAAAGGAAGATCAGGAAATTCTTGTTTTTCTCACAGTGTGAGGAACCCTGGGCATTCACAGAAAGAGATACAGTGTACGAAAATACAGAAACAAACCAAAAGAAGCCATTCCCTGCTGGATTTCACAATGTGTCCTTACTGCCTGGTTCAGCTGAGTGGGGACCCTGGGCCAGCCTGCCCAAACCAGCCCTGCTCTCTCCTGGCTCTCATTGGCATCACCACGAGTAGCACCCGCATGGTGCTGCAGCTCTGAAAATTTGTGACTGGAAGCAAATGCTTTTGAAGGAGAGAAAAACTAGGCACAGAGAGGTCCTTGTCCTCAAAAAGCCTGCTGAACCACGCCTTTTTCCTTGGAAGAAGTCATATTTACATGACAAATTTACATGCAGCAGTGACAGTGGCAGAATATTTCCAAGAAAGCGGAATTATTAATGTTTTGGCAGCGTGAGATTGTTTTTTTCCCAATTGCAAATGTTGCTCCATCTGTCACAAAACCATTGGTTCCAACAGCCTGGCCTTCCCCATTAAAGGGGCGTCACAACACATCATGTTTGTGGTTGGGATATGAGGAGAGGAGGGTGATACCCGTGTGTATCACACTGCAGGGCTGTGCCCTGTTGGCGAGGAGCTGGCTGTGAGAAAACAAGCCAGCTGAGGAGGTGGATCTTCCTTCCTCTTCACTAGTGTGTGAACTATTAAGCTAGTTGTGTTTGACATCATCTGTGTTGAGATTTTGATAACACCACTGCCTTAAATCTGAGTTACATCATAGAAATTCTGGTTGGAAAGGGCCTTTAGATCAGCTCCTGCCCTCTGCTCAAACCAGGACTGAACCAACACTGGATTAGGTCTGCTGTGATTTTATCTGGCCAAATGTTTGGTGTCCCTCTCTGGGTAACCTCTTCCAGTGCTGCAGTATCCTCCCAGGGAAGTAGCTCTTCCTAATGTCCAGTCTGAACCTCCCAGGCTGCAATCATAGAATCATAAGATCATAGAATGGTTTGTGTTGGAGGAGACCTCAAAGCCCACCCATTCCCACCCCGTGCCACGGGTGGGGACACTTCCCACTGTCCCAGGTTGCTTCAAGCCCCATCCAGCCTGGCCCTGGACACTTCAGGGACAGGGCAGCCACAGCTGCTCTAGGCAACCTGTACCAGGGCCTCCCCACCCTCACAGGGCAGAGTTTCCTCCCCATATCCAACCTAAACCTACTCTCCTTCAGTTCAAAGCCATTTCCCCTTGTCCCTTGTAAAAAGTCTCTCTCCAGGAGCCCCCACTGGTCATTGTGGCGATTGCCATCTGTCACTGCCACAAAAATCTTGGTCCTGTCTTCTTTTCAGTTCCAGCAGCTATTTGTTCACCCTCTGGTCCCCTCTGTTCCAGGCTGAACAGCCATGGCCACCTCCATCACCTGGAACCTGTGCTCCACGTCCCTGTCCATCCCAGTGTCCCTCTGCCACCCTCACTTCCCAGTTCGATGTGTCCCCTTGACCTCAGGGTCTCAAGCTGGGGACTATTCCAGGTGTGACACTGCTGGCCCGAGGAGACAGGGCTGCTGAGCTCTGCTCTCTGGCAGCAGGAGATGGGCAGTGCTGCCGTGAGCACACCCTGGGCTCACACTGTCACCTCCAGTCCTCTCCAGCAGGGCTGCTGCCCAGCCAAACAACTCCCAGCCTCTCCTGCCACCACACTAACTCTGCTTTAGGCAAAACATCACATGCCCACTAAGATACCTTCCTGATTTCTTTTTTAAAATCTGAGTTATAATGAGGGTAAAAGGTATGTGATTCCTTAAACCTAAAGCAGACATCCAACATAAAAAAGCAATCTTAATTCTAAAATTACTTTTTTAGTGATGACTTGTAATCTATGCAGTTTTATCTACTTGATAATACCCAGCTTAGTGTTAGATCTAAAAAAAAAGAATGAAATGAGAAAATTATTCCTTTGATTATGCATTAAGTTATTCAGTTAGTAAATTAGTGAATCTCATCCTGTTATTAGCTATTAGCATGTTACACTTAGTGATGTTGCTCTTGAAGAATGCATATGAAAATAAGGAAAAAAATTCCCTTTTGAAGTTCCTGCCACTTGATTTCTTGACATTTCTTTTAATTTGTGACTGTCCTCTTGAATGCAGTATTCCACTGTCTGGTTTTATGAGAGATTCTTCATTTTTAATTTGTTCTCCCATTGATCAGACCTTTTTTTGAATGAGTAGTTCTCAAGATAATTAGGCTTTCAAGGAAACCATGTTCTCCTAAATGGTTATTAATGAGTATCTCTCCCATTCTAAGGTACCATTAGCCCTTTCTCATTAGAGGATTTTCAAGGCCTGGTCAACCTGTGCCTGGTACTACTGAAGACAGCAGGAATCTCACTGCAGATTTCAGGGAGAACAAGGGCAGACCCTGGGAGTGAAGAAACAGCATTTGCATTCATTTTGTCTTTGGCAGATGGCTGTGTTCTGCCTACAAACAGTTCTCAAGGCTCCAGGGTAGACTGAGGAGGGAGTAAAAGGAGTGACAGAAAACAAGGTATGTTTCCTTCTCTTTTTTCATTCTCCTTGATCAAGGTTTCCATCTTCAGAGGAGACCATCAGCTGCAGCAGCTGTGCTAAGGAGCCTCAATTAAACTGCCCTGTTCACAGTGCTGGAGAGAAAAATCTCCCTTTTATTTGAAGCCAATGTACATTACATAAACATAAACCCATTCAAACCAACAGTCATTCTGTATCTGAAGTTATTTTCCCACTAAAGAGCCAATGATCTTTAGTAAGAATGTACTCTGTTTTAGGAATTTTTGCCAGTTTGCACTTCATTTTGTGCAATTAAGAGCACACTGGATAATAAAATACTCCAACACATCATGCACAGCTACAGTGATCTGATCCTATTCTGGTTCCTGCTTGGCTTCTCTGAGCCAGTTCTTGTCTCTTCCCTTCCTCTCATCTTTAACCCTAAACTCTTAAGCCCTGAGCATGGACAGCTATTCTCCTGCTGAAATGCATGAAGAATTTTTATGTCACACCTTGTGCTTTCTATTTGCTCTTTCGAAACAGACTGAAACATCATCCTTATCCTTTCTCTGCTTCCCTGTGAGCTCTTCTGCTCTCTCTCCCTGCTTCCTCCACACTCGGTCATTAAATAGGAACCTCTACCACAAACATGAATTTTCCTGCTATTTCCACCAGACTTCTATCCAAACCAGAACCTCGTGGCATTTCTCCATGAAGGTGTAGTTATCTGTTCAGGTTCAGTATCCTAAAACAGGGTGCTTTAGAGTCTTCCAAACTCATTCAATCAGTTTCTTTCCCATTTTCTATGAACAGTATGATCACTCATTTTTTGTCATGCCCATCCACTGTCTCAACTTCAGCAGAGGTTACACTATGGTTCAGCTTGGACCAACTGAATCTAAACTTAATACTTTTTTTCTCCATGACAGAAATGGCATTTCACATACATCCTTTTCTATGCCAGCTAAGAACTAAAGATTTGAACCAGGCTCTAATGATCTTATAGCTCATTTCTGTAACATTCCTGCTTTCTGGGCTTGACCAATGCCATTACAATTATCAAGTCAAATAATTTGATCTGATTTATGGCTTTACCTCCTTAGTAATCTCTTCAGCCTCCTTTTGTTTCCTGCCTCTCTGTCACTTCAAATACATTACTGCTCTTTGCTTTCCTGGTGCCCTCCTTGACCCACCTACTCTAGCAATCTCTTTCACTCGGAAATCACTTGTCCCTCCCACAGGCAATAATTCCAAAATTTCCTCTGCAGCCAAGAAGTCATTTAATCCATATATCTATCTTTTGAATTTCCTCAAAGCACTGTGAATAGGTGCTTGTTTTCCTGTCCCTTGCACAGACCTGGGGACAAGGGCTGAGGGTTACCAGCAGCACAACCAACACTGCTGGCTCTGCTTCCACCTCCTCTCACCTGTGTTTGTCTGTTTTGTCCCCAGCTGTCACTTCCCTGCCCTGGGTTTGCTGTTTTCATCTGCAGTTATGCACAGCCAGTTTCAGTGGGGTCTTATTCTGTACTTCAGGTTTCTATAAGCAACACAGAATAACAGCTGGCTGTTTTGTCTCTGTCTGTCCTGATTCTGCAATCCCTAAAGACCAACATTTTCCTCTGCTATAGACACTGGACATTTTTTAGAAGAAATAGATCAAGAACTTCAATAGAAAAATGTCTCAGAAACATCAGGACAGAAACATCATTTTCTTTCAGGTAGAAAATCAATATAAGATTAATGAAATTGGAAAAAAAATCAAATAAAACCCAAGGTGATCCAACATAAGTTGTAAAAGTCAGTATAAATGGCTGACCAAACAACCATCGTGGAGTCATATTTTAAAGGGAAGCTTCACTTTGGAGAAGAGCAGTGTTTATAGAGAAGCTAATTTTATCTCACTGAATACTATTAAAATACCTATTAAAAGTTACAAGTTGTAGTCCCAATACTGCAGTGCAGCTCAGAGGAGAGCTAGCACAGGCTATGAACTGCCCTCACATGGTGATCCATTTCTAATACCATAAAAAATACCCTATTTCAGGAGCCCAGGCAAGCTGCATGGGTAGAGCCCTGCCCTTGCTGCAGTTGATAGTTTTGCTAGTGACATCAGTGAAATGATATTTTCCTCTGGTTTCAGCCCATGCAAGTTTCAATACTGGGCCAGAAACCCCACATCAGTTCTATTGCATGCAGTGATTTTAAACACATTTGCTTAGGAGGATTCCTAAATGGAATTTGAAAAGTAATTTATTATTGGAAATATTTTTTGTTTGTTTATTCATCCAGTTTTCCTAATTGCACCATGTTATTTTGTATGGTATTGTGCTTCTGCTGTACCAGGACAAAAAATGCACTTAAGCATTTGGGCATATGAGGTGAGTAGTTTCTCTTCCCCATTCCCCTGGAAAATCAACAAAAGCAGGCCTTTAACAGCATGAATTCCATTATGACCCACCTTAGTAGGCACCTAAATCCTGCAACTGCTATAATTTATCTTTGAACTCGTTAGTGGCAGTGCATAATTAACAAGTAAGCTGCAGGAACATGCAGTTACTCTGTATTTACACGGTATTTGCCGTGCAGTTGTGGTGTAATTACAGCGATTATACCTGCTCTCTGGAATAAGGGTACACGGTGTGCCTCATTTTGTGCTGTCTCACAGCAGCGAGGCAGAGCACGGCGCGGCTCAACAAATGCTCCATTCTGCAGCGAGTGGAAGCGAGCCACAGGTAGGGAGCAGGGCAGGGGCCGCGCAGGGAGCGGAGCAGCACCAGGGCTGCTTGGGGCTGCTCGGGGTGACAGCCTGGCTGCTGCTGCTGTCCCTCGATGTGTTTGGGACCATTGTCCTTTGGGGCTGCTCGGGGTGACAGCCTGGTGCTGCTGCTGCTGCTGCTGCCCCTCGATGTGTTTGGGACCATTGTCCTTTGGGGCTGCTCGGGGTGGCAGCCTGGCTGCTGCTGCTGCTGCCCCTCCTTGTGTTTGGGACCATTGCCCTTTGGGGCTGCTCGGGGTGGCAGCCTGGCTGCTGCTGCCCTTTGGGGCTGCTCGGGGTGACAGCCTGGTGCTGCTGCTGCTGCTGCTGCCCCTCGATGTGTTTGGGACCATTGTCCTTTGGGGCTGCTCGGGGTGGCAGCCTGGCTGCTGCTGCTGCTGCTGCCCCTCCTTGTGTTTGGGGCCGCTGTCCTTTCAGTGCTGTAACTGAACTTGAATATGCAGGTTCAAAGTCAGGCAGGCTAGCGTTCAGGGTTTTTTAGTACTGTAACTTTCCCCTCTGATGTATACCGTTGTAGGTTTCTATAATAGTTAAGGAAATGCATGGACAGAATCTATCTTCTTACAAAGTTTTAGTTTTTTGAAGTTTGTTGCTAGCACATCCACACTGCTTTGCCCTAAAACTCCAATGGTGTCACAATACCAAATGTGAAGTTGCAGAATGTAGGTGCTGGGAAAAAAATACCAGCAAGTGGTGAAAAGTGCTAGGAAATAATGCTGTACCTCTGAGTTGATCACATTTTATATGATTCAGCATAAACTGTAAGTAAAACTAAAGATTCTATTATGTTTGAGATCCACCAGGAAGGGGAATACTGTACACATCACTTGGTGCACGAATTGCTGTGCCACTGCTCCAAAGCAGACTTTTGACTCATGGCTGCAGCATTGCCTTCTCCAAGGAGAATGTACAGGCCTTTCTAGAGCATGGCTACAGCACCACATGAGTTAAGCAACTCAACAGAAGAAACATGGATTTATTTGCTGTTGCCAAACAGTAAATTTTCACTTCAGCATTCAATAAAACCATCTAAGAGTTCCCTGTTCTCCTCCAGGTGGAAGGAAAAGTAGGGAGCTCTTCTGAGTGTAAATTATTGTTGTTCTGCTCATAATAATTTTCCTGTCTTGAGGGACTAGATTTCTGGGTATGGTGTGAGCAGCTCTGAAGGGCCAGCAGTGTGGCATGACAGGGCATGAGCTGCACCACATTCACTTCCACTACAGCCACATCACCAAATGAGATGCAAATTACCCCCATATAATTATCTCATTTCAATGTCTCGTGGTGATTTCAGTCTGTGCTACAGCCAGAGCTCTCATCTGTATTGGTTCCACTGCCCTTGGGAGGGTGGGCAGGGTTACCCCATGCCCCTGGCTGGGCTGTGTCCAGCACCCAGGCTGGTGGACAAACCTACAACTGATGTCTGAACCTTGGCTTCTGAGAACTTTGGTGCTTAACATCGACAGCTTATCACAAACTACATTATCTGAGGAGTTGTTCATGAGCACAGAGAGTTAACATTTTAGTCCATCTCAGATGGCTAAGGACACGAACACAGTGCATTAAGTCTTTCCTGCACTGACAGATTTAAAAATCATTTTAGAAGAAGTTAGAGAGCAAAAATAAAATGAAACTTCTTTTCCAAAATTCATATTTGAAAAAACGGTAATTGGTTTCTCACTAGCAGTATTTCTATGTGGATTTTTTTTGATTTTTAAATGTTTTTCAAGGTCTTCCCATTTTCATAGTGGACAGTAAGGAACAATGGAAGAGATGCCTGTCCATGTCCCATTTACAATCACAAGCATCATCATCCATGAATTCCATGACTTTTCTATTTCCATTTTTCCTACTTAACATCACAAGGTGCTGGGGTGGCAGCTGCAGCAGCTGTTTGCAGTAGCTGGAATACCAGCAAAGCATTTCCCTGGCACACCAACCCCAGCCAAGCCTGCATTTTGCAGACACCTTCGAAGCAAACACTTCAGGCCAACTGCGAGACGTGGATTTGAAATTCTAAAGCTCATCAGCTCTGGAGCACCAAGGCACTTGGTGTTGGAGTTGACTTTTTCCTCCTTTTCCATATTGTCAGAGTCACTCCAATGCCTTTCTTTGTAAGAGGACACAAGGTACCCAACCCAGCCCCCACTGAAAGGTGCAATCATTCCTTTGAACTTTTATCCTAAAAGACAGTGTTTTACAGCCTGAGAAGGGCAATTTCATCCCTCTAAAAAACGGAGAAAGAAGAGCTTTGCACTGACTCCAGCATGGTCCTGCTCGGACTCTTCAGCTGGTGTTCTGATACAGCCTTGTTTCTCATTCAAGTGTTACAATAACCAGGAGAATCCTGCCATTATTTCTAGGAATTAAGTAATTTTTAAATGGTGAAATTGTGCAGAATTTCAATTGTTCTCAGGGAGAATACTCCAGACTGGCTCTTTTGATGTTTTGTTCACAGAAACAGACACGTGATGCAAGTTCATATATACAATGAATGGCTTCGGGACAAATGTTTGAAGACTTCTTGCAACAAATTGCTCACAAATGATCTGCAGCAAGAGTTACTTCCAGAATGGTTACTGCACATGTGTTTGGAAAAAAGATATTCAAGCAAATCGATCTGCTTGTGGACAAATAATGAAAAGAGGAAAAGGAAAAATTCCTCTAAAAAATATGAAACTGCAAATTATTCACTCAGCTCAGCTGGCAACAACCAATTTTTATGGTAGTAGGAGCTCATGGAGTAGGAGGTAACTGTGTGAAGAATGATTGATTTGGTATCTTATATTGCAATTCTGGAACATCTCATTTAAAAGCCATTTTCCTCCTTTTACCCGGTAAAGAAAATAAAATGATAGTTGATGTCTGTGAGCTGTTTGGGGCAGATAGGATCTATTTTGTGTCCTCTGGACACTGGCAACTGCTAGCTCATGAGAAAGAGCAGTTATTTATTAGAAAATATCTCTCTTGCCAGAAAAAAACCCAAACAAAACCTGCCTAAGGAAGGATATTGCCATCACAGTCCTCTCTGCATCTTCCCAGGAAAGAGACATAATGGGTCTGAGCTTGGTGCATCTTTGAGTTGTGGAGCCTTGTGTAAGCTGCACATCCACCAGCCCATCTTTCAGTACAAGCACTGATTTACTTCCCTCTTGGAAGGATACAGAGCACATTTGTGACCTGTCTCAATGAAGACCACCTTTTGTGACTCCTCTGGGAGGAAGCCAGCCACCCTTCTGGTGAGAGGCTCTGCATGCTGCCGTGGGATGCCAGCAGAGTTGTCTTCTGCTCAAAACAAAGTGACTGTAACATGCTCTGTTTATGCCTGGGGAGTGGTGGATGAGAGTTTAGCACTCAACTCTTCTTAGCTCCTTGCACGTGTGTTCTTGATTGAATATGTAATTCCTAATTTATTCCCGGGCAGGCACGTGCTCCCTTCCCAAGGCATAGCAGATGCGAGGGAGCTCCATCCCTACTGCTTTACTTCACAAAAACCTTAAAATGCTAAAGCCATAAATAGGCATTAGAGCACAATCTTGGGCTGAATGATCTCCAGCATTACTGCAGATCTTAGTCATAGTGAAAGCTTTTACAAGCTACTTTGAGCTAAAGGCAAAATAGTTTTCATTTAAAGCAGTGATGTGTTTCTTCCCACAAATGCTAATTGCCATGATTCTATTGTAAGTCCTGGGCTTAGTTACACTGAGCTCGAGTTAGCTTGTTATAACTTAACTCTAACCATTGACCAGAGATTAATTTTACCATTTCTGTGGTTTTAGAAAGATACCCAGACTGATTCACTTTCATGTCACCAAAGTCAACAATGGGAAAAAGGTGCACTTCTGCAGGAATGTTCCAGGCAACCTCCCCAACAACAGCAGGACTGCAGAAGGTGATGTTCAGGAGCCATTTCCCCAGCCCACAAGGATACAGGATGAGGACATCTGCATCCAGCTGAGCTGTGCCAAAACACCCCAACAATTTCGCTGCAGAAGAGCTTTAATTCTGACAATTGTAAGAATACAGACAAATTCCTCAGCCTGCTTCAGTCTATGACCTGCAGATACCTATATGGGTTGTTTGATCCCATTTGCAAAACCCACCACTGCCCTTTGTCTTTACCCTTCACTTTCCCTGCAATTTGGGAAAGTTTGCCAAGAAAAGGTAAGAAAACATTCAGCTGCTGCAGGTCCCCCTAAACCCACCAGCTTTTATTTGTTAGTTTAATTTGCTACATGTGATTAATGCCACTGAGTTTCTGCCAGGCAGAATTTGCAACTCAAAGTACCTCATGAGTGCTGCAACACTGCCAGGAAATAAACACCACCACAGCCTTCATAATCACTGTTTTTCCAAAGAACAGGTATAGCAGACAGACTATTTTAGCCTATAAATGGAAATCAGAAAATGAGACTTTCTTACCCTGCTAATTGTTCTCCTGGGATTTTTAGTCCTTTCCTCTGTGCACGTGGTTCCTCAGAGTTGGTGGAGCAACAGTGAACAGATTACAGCTGTGAGGACACACAGCTCAGCCAGCAGCATCCTGTCCTACAGGAGAGTCCAAGAGCCCAGTAACCACTGAAACCTGGCAAAGTCATGCCTAAAGGGCAGTGACTACAGGGCCCTCCCTCTATTTACAGCATCCACCAGGTGCTTGATTCCACTCATGATCCTGTGGGCTATCAGGGAGAACTTGCATCAGGATATCTATCAGAAACCAGCTTTTCCCAGAACAGAAATCAAGATCAGTAGGCAGAAACTCTCACTGCCTAAATAGGGCTCAAATATGAACAAAAAGTGAGGACTAATCTATCTGCCAGTCTGCTCCTGCTAGAGTTGTGCTGCTTGAACAAGGACTACCCTGGTGCTGTTATTAATGTTTACTCACATTGCCCCATAGAGGTGGCCCTGTGCCTGCTGCTGTGCAGGCACAAAGGGACAGGTCATCCTTGTCCAGAGCATCTGCAGTGCTAAACCATCATCTTCATCTCCTGCTTTCCCAGCATTCACCAAGAGGTTATTTTTCACCACTAACCTAAAAGGGCTCAGAAGAAAGCTCTGTCTTTGGTTTAAATAATTAACTACTTTGACCTGGATATTCTGAGAGGCCCCACTAATCTCAGCCTTCACAGCAGTTTCTAAAATAAAATTAAAACAATAGAATAAGATGAAATAACATAACATAAAATTAAATGAAATAAAATAAATTAGTCTAAGTCACCATCAGTTTTATGACTGAGCTCTTCTCCCACATTCACAGCTCACACTTGGGATCAGACCTGCTGCTTCTCTGTCCTGGTCGGTTTGTGCCCAAGGCAATGGCAAGACAGCAGTTTATTTCAGCTGAGAATTTGATGCCAGGCTATTTTGGGACTGAGTGAAACTTGTCCTCCATAATTACTTTACAATTGGTGAAGAGCTCTTTCTAGAGCAGCCTGATGTGATACAAAACATGCTTTAAATATTCTGGGCTTGTACTGTGTAACAACAAGGAAGGACAATGGCCTGGAGAGTGCGGGGCGTTCACTTGAGAGGCCACAGAAGTGCTGTGGCTGTGACAGAACCAGCAGGAACAGAGCATTTACCCAGCCCTGAGGCTGCTCACAGGGGGCCAAGGAAATCCCCAGGAGAGCTGGAAAGTTTATGATGTGTTATCTCCTCTGTAGTGCTACACAGAATTTTACTACAGAAATACATGTACTTGAACAAACGAAATATCAACCTGTGACTTTATTTCTGTGTTGCGGAAAGAAGGCGAATATTTCATTTCCTGGGATCCCCTAATTGATCCCCATTAAAAGGGAGGAGTTAATCTTTAACTCCTGTAGTCCTTCCAGCCTGATACTTATCCCTAAGGGGATTTATCAATAGTTGTTTTCTGTTGTGCTTTGTTTGGTGGGGCTAAAAAAGAGAAACTGATGTTGTCAGTCATGAAAGTCCTTCCTGCACAGGAACGGATGTGTCCCTTCACCTGGCAGCCCAGAATAGCTCTGCAGTTTGCTAAAACGCAGTGTTTTCAGCTGCATGTGGAAGCTGCCTCTGTGCTGCAGGCAGGGGAGGTGCCCGGTGCCAGGGTACCCATCCTGCATTCACAAGCCCCAGGTTTGCAGCCCCAGGTTTGGGCTCAGCTCTGGAGCTCCCCCAGCAGCGAGGAGTCACTGCCACCTCCCTCTGCAAAACTGTCTCTGCCACTTTCCTACAGTATTACTATTTTTTAAAGAAGTTTATCCCGGCAGGTTTTGACTAGCAAACAGCAGAGCCTTTGGGAGCACTTCCTTGGGTTTTGGAAGAATTCCCTGCGGTGGTTGTTGGGTTGTCCCTGCCCCGCACTCCGTGCCCTGCTGCTTTCCTCACAGCCTGCTCTGTTTGCCACCTCGAGCCTCTGCTGTCCCTCACGGAGATCTCACAGTGAGTCCCTACAAGCTCTGAGCTCCGTGGGCAGGACAGAGCCCGGGGGTGCCTCCTCCCACCCTCTCTCTGCCCCCGTCCCAAATCTCACACCCCTGCTGAACCGGGACAATGCCAGCAGCGAACCTGTGGCATCTGGAGGGGCAGGAGCTCCAGCTGGAGCATTCAGCACCTTAAAAGCCCCCGGGCTGGGGCTGGATCTAGAGAAGAACATCTCCCACTCATAGATTTGTTATTTTTGGGCCTCCATTGTGTTTACTCCCCACAAATATTCTGTCAAAATGAGATTCACAGTAAAAATATTTGCTAAGAAAGCAACCAAAGAAGTTATTATTGCATGTTTGTGGAGCAACAAAGAGTTGGAAGGGACACATGTCCCCCGGACACTGTGCTGGCCGTGGCCAACAGCTCCATGTGGGACAAGAATGCAAATTACAACTCCCTTTGTGCCCTGAGACGATCCAGTAGCACCTGCATCTCCTCCCTCGCTGCTCCCCTGCTCAGGAGGGCGGTGAGGGGCTGCCCTGCCAGGGCTGGGTGCCAGAGCGAGCCTGTCCTCCTGGGGAGACACCACAGCGACGCTCACACAGGGGTAAGAGGATTTTTAGGGTCCCCGTCTGGGTTTACTCTGCGCACGAGCTGAGCAGTGACCAGGACACCGAGTGGGACAGCAAACTCCCCAAGCCCCCGGCACCAGCACTGGCGGCTCACACGGACCGTGGGGAGCTGACACCGCTGTCAGGCTCACACGGAGCCTCTGCTTGCTCTGAGCTGTTAGGAAAAGCGAGCCCTGTGTCCCTGTCAGCCGCGCTCCTCCGGCCGAGCCAGCTCCGTGTCCGCAGCTGCTGCCGCGGGGCTCTCCTGCTCCATCCTCGGCGCTCCCCAGGTGCGGCCAGCACCCAGGAGCTCTGCTGAGATCCTCCCCCAGGCACTTTGCCACCGTTTTGGGGTTTTTTACCTAGCAATGCATAAACTCAGGAACTAATCACAGTGGCTGGTTCCTGCCCCGAGTAAAGCAGTGACAGGGAACGCAGCGCGGCTGCAACACGCTGGCCCCCAGCCTCATCCCAGCAGCTCAAAAGACATTTTCCAGGGACCTTTACAATTTTGCAAGGAGGTTTCTGGGCAATTAAATAATCAGTGAACTTTGCTTGGTGTTAAGATACAAAACTCAGCCAAGGAGGTGAAACGGAGTCAGACTGGATATTTTGGAGGACGGCAGGAATCAGGTCTATCTGATCCCGCGTATCAGAAAAACAAGGCGCGGGGAACAGACTCCTGCTTTCAGCTGACTTAATTAGTTTATACACTGAAACTATGAATAAAGGGGCTGTGCAGTGCTTTGGCTTCAGTAGTAACCCCGCAGCCATGACAACAGCGAAGCATTGCTGATCACCATGACAAAGAGCCGGGAGGGCTGCTGCCACAGAAAGCCAACTCCGGCCATCACGCGTTCGGTGTGCCTGGAAAAACCCACCCTGGAAAAGCCACCCCGCAGCTGCTGCACCGAACACTCCAGCTCGAGTCCTCTGTAGAAGTCAGTATTTGGGAACAGGTCTGGGCAGCTCACACATGTCCATGTCGTTTCATAAACAGCTGTTAACAGCAATATCTTGTGAAGCCAGCATGTAACACAGAGGTTTCTTTAAAAAATAGAGATTTGAATAGTTACAGGCCAGTAACAGAGTGCTGAGCCCCTGCCTGCCCCGAGCTCCCAGCCTGGCCTGGCACAGGGGAATTCTCCAGGCTCCAGTCCACATCTTGAGGATTTCGTCCTAGATCTGATTAGAAAGGACAATTAAAAACTTCCATGTTTGCCCCCAGCCCTTCCCTCTGGTTCACTCCCTGGTGCGAGGCAGGCTCAGCCACAGGGATGACTCTGTCTCGGGGTGTACAGGCGTGCACCCCCTCAGCCCAGAGAACTCTCTTCTGCCCTGGTGCCCCCATCGAGCAGCCCCAGCTCCCAGAGACCCCTCCCACAGGGTCGGGATGCTCCAGCTTTGCAGAACAGGGAGTGGAGGAAAGAGAAAGGGGGGACCTTTGCTTTTCTATCTGGGAAACATCATCTCAGGCTGTCCCCCCGGGAGGGTCCAGCAGGGACCCACCTGGGCCAGCGGAGCCCCCCACCCCCTCGCCCACTGGTGGCCAGCACAGCCCCACCTGCCCTGGGCAGGGGCCATCCCTCCTGGGGACCTCACCTTTGTCACCGCAGCCTGAGCTCCGGGACAGGGCACGGCAGGGTCCGAGAGGGTCCCAGAGCTCTGGGACAGGGCACGGCAGGCTCCGAGAGGGTCCCGGAGCTCCGGGACAGGGCATGGCAGGCTCCGAGAGGGTCCCGGAGCTCCGGGACAGGGCATGGCAGGCTCCGAGAGGGTCCCGGAGCTCTGGGACAGGGCATGGCAGGGTCCGAGAGGGTCCCGGAGCTCTGGGACAGGGCACGGCTCCTCTCGGGGCACCGCCAATTCAGCTGGAGCTGGACACAGGAACTCTGCTCCTAGTGCCAGCTCAAGCTGAAGTGGAACATTCGGGTTTGCTCTGCAGTGTTTTCCCACATCCAGGCAGGTGATTTGTGAACTTGCCTGCTTTTGTAGTAAGAGGTGGTAGAAAACAGTGAAGAATAATCATAGAATCACAGAATGGCTTGGGTTGGAAGTGACCTTAAGGCTCTTCTAATTCCAACCCTCTACCATGGGCAGGGACACCTTCCAGTAGGTGGAAAGAAATGGAAAGAAAAGGACAAATATGAGTCTCCAAGTGCTGAACCCTACAAGATGCATGTCCCTTTACTTGTCTTTGCTCATCAGTAGACAGAAATATTTTTCTTTCTGCATTGCTGATTTCCAGCTTCTTCATATCATGTCTCAGTGTTGAATAAATATAAAATAAATAGAGAAATATGCTCCTAGAATCCTACTGCAAGCGCAAATGGGACACTGCCAGCGATTTTCAGGGTGTTCATTGCTTCACACGTGCGAGAGCAAACCCACAGGGAGGGTGTTGGGAGGAGGGTGTCTCCTTACAGATGCCTTCCCCCATCCCTGCATCACCAGCCAGCCCTGGGCATGATACAGAAGGTTCATTCTGCCACCAATAGGCAGCACAGCAATGCAGAGCTCCACTGACGCAAATTAATGGGGTTTTTAAGAACAAACAATGCATGCTCTGATTTAACAAGGATAACAAACACGGGTTGCCTTCCACAGCCCCCCCAGACAAAATGTTTAGGGCTGCAAAGCCTGTGGGGTCCCCCTGCCATCTCTCTCCCAAAGCATACACACCAGTGGGGCCAGCAGCTCATGTGCCACCAGCAAATATTTGAGAATGATGTTGCTATGTTTGACTTTTTTAACTGGCTCTGCATTTCCATGACAGTTACAAGCCCCTGGAATCCTCATTAAACATCCAGCAGCCTCAAACATCTCCACATGCCCCCAAGTGTCACATCAGTCTCTCACCAAATTTATTCCTTCTTTTACTTTCCAGGTATTCTCCTGCTCAGACCACTAAAGCACTGAGAAACTGCACAGAAAACAAACCATTTAAACATTCTCTAAAGTCTTACAGAAACTACAAATCCAGAGGGGATTTAAACCTTTCCAATCTTCCCTGCCCCTCAAAATCAGCAGCTGCCCAAACACTTTCCTGCTTCAGCAGCCCCTGAAGTCACAGGGAACCAATCTGTGCTTTCAACATTTGCAGGGATTTCCTTCCATTGCCACAAAAATTTTTTTTTGGTCAAATTAAAATGTCTTTCTTCCCAGACACACATACATTTTCTAATATATTAAGTGATTTTACTTACTACTTCAATAATAACAAGATCTATCCTGTTCCATGGGGAAAGAAAGTAGAATTCTTCCATAAACTTCAATACTGTTTGCAATAGTTCTCAACCAAAAGAATCCCTTTCCCCCCCATAATTTCCTCCATTCTCCCCTTTGCCAGCTGCCACAAACCCCCAGCACTCACATCCCAGCACATTCTCCAGCAGGGAGGCTGCTATGAAACTTCAGGGCCACAGAATCCTAGAAGGGTTTGGGTTGAAAGGGAATTTACAATCCTTTTCCATCCCCATCCATGGCAGGGACACCTCCCACTGTCCCAGGCTGCTCCCAGCCCCAGTGTCCAGCCTGGCCTTGGGCACTGCCAGGGATCCAGGGGCAGCCACAGCTGCTCTGGGCACCTGTGCCAGGGCCTGCCCTCCCTCCCAGGGAACAATTCCTTCTTAACATCTAACCTAAATCTCTCAATGTTTAGTTTAAAGCTGTTCCCCCTCACATGGGAGGAATTGGAGGATCCCAGTCAGCAATTCATCCCAGAGGAGCTCAGCAGCTCCAGGCAGTGGAGCCAGCAGCAAACACATGGTGCCCAACCAGGGCTTGCTGCAGCTTCCACTCCTGAGCTTTAATCCTGATACTAATCCTTACTTTTAATCTGGATAATAATTGAATATTTATAAAATGCTTATCTGGAGTCAGAGCCCCCTTGGCTCCCTGCAGCTGTGGAGGATGTCAGGGGTCTGTAGGAGCAGTGAAGAGGAAGTCCTGATGAAGGAAGTCCTGGACCCCAGGAGACCCTGCAAGGGATTTCCCTGGAAAAAAAGTCTTTTAAACTTGGGAATACAAATCTGAGATGAGGGTGCAGTGCTTTGTTGCTGTGGTCACTGGAATGGTGGCTCTTCCCTGGGGTTGCCCTCTCTGGGAGTGGCAGGCAGGGAGCTGCATTCCCAGCCAGGAGAGAGAACAACACAAGAGAACCAGGAAGGTGCCCTGCTCGCCTGGATCCCTTCTCCCACCGCCAGGGAAGGGTCAGGGCTCTGCTCCCTCCCATGAGCAGAGAAGCCCAAGGCCAGCCATGGTTTAGCCTTTACCACTTACCCACTCCCTGCTCCTGTGCAGGTGATCCCTCCCATTTCCTCCAAACAGGATAGGAGGCAACCCAGAGAAGCAGAAAATTAACATAAATATGTATTTTTTGGCCCTGGGGTTTAAAAACTCTGAACTAACCAAGTGTTTGAATGGCTCTGGAGCTTTACACACACCTCCACCTGCGCTCTCCTCACCCCCCCTGTGACAGGAGGGGCCCAGGTGGAAAGGAAATAGGGAACAACAGCATCAAAATAAGATTTATTATTTAGAACCAAGATTTGGAAGAGACAGACATGGCAGATAACAACAGAAAAGAACGCCAGGCTCCAGCTGCGAGGGAGGGTGGTACCGAGAGGCTGAGGGCAGGGGAAGTTCCTGTGGCTCTGGTATCAAAAACAAGAGTGAGAGGGTGAGAACAGCCTGGGCTGGGGAGGCAGGAGCAGCAAGGGAGCCCGTGGGTGCAGAGATTCGGGGCCAGATGGAACAGCAGGAACAGCATTTTCCCACTCCTCAGGACAACGCTCACCCTGCTCTCTAAAAAGCAGGTGAGCAGTCCTTGGATGGACGATTGCTCGTGAGATTATTGCTACAAACTGCTCTGCCCATCACCTCGGTCCAGGAGAGAGCTGAAACCCACTGCCAGTGAACCCAGAGAAAGAAACCCCCACTGCCTCGGTTTAGATCATTGAAGGCACTTAGAAATGGCTCCAATTACCCACTCATCTGTGGAAGGATTTCAGTCTTACATTTAAAATCAGCAGTGACTCGAGACTGTATTTAAGTCTGGCAAGAAAATGTGGCCAGTCTATGAGAAAAAGAGAGAGGTAAAAAGGGAAGTGACAAGCAGACTCATTCTCCGGTGCAGGATCCGGAGGTTTTTTTCTCGATTTAAGTGGATTTAAAATAGAATTTCATCTTTAAAAAAGAACAGTGAGAAATTTAAATGAAACTGGAACTTATCTTTCTTGTGTGCATGCCGAGTTTATCGCTTGGAAAATTGGTTAAATGACAATTAATTGTGTGAAACAAAAAGCATTTGAAGGAGTGCCTCCTCCTCTTCCTCCTCCTCCCTCTTCTCCATCTGCTGCTCACGGAAACCTGGCTCACAACAGAAGGGAACAATTTGGAACAAAATCCTTTTCCCCCAAAATAATTCTCCTTTATTTTTTATTGCATAACATTTTTGTATTTCCAACTATAAATAAAAAAATGATTAGAAAGAAGTTACAAAATTGCGTTGAATGGACCAGAACGGCACAGGACTCCTCACACACGATAAATCATTTCCCATCTTCCTCTTCCTCCTCCCTGGCCGCGGCAGGGCCTCGCGCTTGGCACCGGAGCTGTGGCGGCCACGTCTCAGTCGCTGATGGTCTCATTTTCAGAATCTAGAAGAAAAAAATCCACATATGGATTTCACATCAAGGAAAAGCCAAACCAAACCCCAGAGGGCCGAGTGAGCTGGAGGAGCGCGTGGGAGGCAGAGAGGGGTGGCAGTGCCGAGAGCTTGGGCTGCAAACCACTTCTGGTGGCAGAGCCTCAGCACCTTGGGGGCTCAGAGCAGAGCTCTGAGTGCCGTGGGGAGAGCTGGGCTCCAGGAGCCAGCAGAGGCTCCAGGAGCCAGCAGAGACCCCAGGGCTCGGCTCGGGACCCCGCGGCTGCTGAGGAGGGAGGTGGGCGAGGGGAGGTGTGAGGATGGGGAGGTTGCCAGGGCAGGTTGTGCTCCCCACGCCTGCAGGCTTGGCTCCCCTGCCCGAGAGAAACGAGCCAAGCCTGGGGTCACAGCTCACAGAGTGGTTTGGGTTGGAAGAGACCTCCCTGCAGCTGGGCCACGGGGATGCCATGCCCGCCCCAGGCAGCGAGGGATCCTTCCCCTGCCATGGGAGCAGACCAAGGGGCAAGGGGCTTGGACAGACATGGAAGGGCACAGCAACGACAGGACTGGGATAAAAGGCAAGGAAGGCAGCGAGAGCAGCACATCACTGAGGCAGCAGCAGCACAGGGACTCAGCTGGTGTCCCCCAGCCCACAGCGTGCCCTGGCTGTGCTGGGGACATGCTGGCAGGGACAGGCACCCAGGGCACTGCTCCACAGACAGACACACACACACACATGCTGTGGGGAGGCAGCCACAGACAGGTCTGACGGAGCACAGGCTTTGGGATGCACTCAGAGCACGAGCAGGGAGCCCCTGGGGCAGCAGGGAAGGCAGGGGACACCGGGGACAGCGCGGGGCAGACACTGACGGGGCTGGCACAGCTCCTGCTGGGCTCTGCTTGTTAAACACAACCCCAGCTTCCTCCCTCCTGCATTCCCTGCTCAGTATGGATAACCAGCGCTTGGCATGGAGTTTGATCCAGCAAAACGGGACAAAATTAACCTTCTCCAGGTAACTGGGACAAAACATCTGGCAGCAGGGGGTCAGCCACAACCCCCAGAGCAGAGCCAGCTCCTCGGGCACTTGGCTCCCCAAACAAACCCCCAGAGGTGCTCAGCCACGGGCAACCTCCCCACTTCTGTCTCCACAGTCAGCCTGAGCTTTCCCAGGCTGAGCAGGCAGCGGTGCTGGGGAGGTCAGGGAGTGCAGACCTGAAACTCCTCACGAGGAAATTATTTCAAGGGAGAAGTTGAATAACCAAATATAGATCCAAGCATATGCAGCAACAGCCTTGATAGCACACAACTGCCCCTGAGAAGGGAGCAGAGAGGACACATCATTCCCAACAGCAGCCACCTCCTGGTCCAAGCCTGACTTGCAGCTGAATCAGGTGTGAGTGATCTCTGTGCTGACACAGCCAACGCCAGCAGCACAGCACATCAAACCCCTCTGAGCAACAAATTCCTTCCTAAAGCAGAATTTGTAGCCTGACAGCTCCTAAAATCCACCTCATTACATTGCACTTCTGGAGCTCAGGTGCATTAATAAAAGCAGCAGCTCGGTCAGGGCTGGAGCATCCCTGTCCTGCTGATCTGCAGGGATCACTCCACAGCCAGAAGTGTTGCCCCTGCCAAAAGGCACTGACACGTGAGTCACAGCACAATTCCCATCAGATCAACAAACTGGTTCATTTCTGGGGTATATAGACAGGAAAATGATTGTCAGGGATAAAATAATAACAGAGATCAGCACATCAGACAACTCCACTGAAGCTGAGTCTGCCCAAGGCACAGCCCAACACCAGGAACCACTGAGGTGCTCCTCAAGGACTCAGCCCATGATAAATGACCATAGCCAGAAATAACACACAATCATGTTTTGAATTTTATGAATTCAATCCCATATCAGACATCCATCTATCCCTGACAACAATGGTGTGTGAGCTCTGCAGAGACACCATGCCCACACTTCCCCACAGGAATCACCAGACATCAGGGACAGAGGGGGCAGATGAAGAACTGGAGAAGGCAAGGAAACCTTACTGTACATTACACACAGACAGAAACTATTTCATGGGTGACTGTCTCCGAGCCAACACTTCAACAGCATCCATGGAAAACTCAGGGGGAACCAGCAAGGCAGAAAACAAAGCAAATTAGCCATAATAGCTAATATCTGATGAGCAACATCAATCTCACTCCAAAAGCCTTGAACCCTTTCCTTCATTGCAGCAGGGGTGGTGGTGAGAGTGGGGATGACAGGGAAAGCCACACTGAGGTCACATCAGTTTCAGAAGGGAGACTTTCCAAAGTCTCCAAAGCCAACTCCCAAGGCACGTGTGAGGACAGATTTTTCCTGCTCAAACACGCACAAACTGAACAAAATCGACACAGGCCCACAAAGTGTCGACTGAGCTCCTCTGGAAAAATTCTAAATGTTCCCAGACCTGACAGTAATGCGCTGGGATCACGGAAAATGCTCGAAGGGAGAGAGCTACCATTGGCAAAGCCAAGTAAACTAACAATTCAAAGTATTTGTGATTTCCTCCCACAGACCCCAAACAGCAAAACCTGCCCCTGGAGGAAGGAGCTCATTCCAGGAATGCTGTCCCTTAGCACCCTGCTCCCTGTATCCCTGTGGGAGCACCGAGACTGCCACGTCGTGCCTTTGATCCCAGCTAACACCAAGTATTTCAGAGAAAAGTAAAAGGCAAGAAAGGAGCAGTGTGGAGCAGTGGTTAAGTAATCACAGAGTCCCAGAATGGTTTGGGTTGGAGGGACTTTAAAGTCTATCTCACTCCCATCTCACTGCACCCAGGGACACTTCCCACTATCCCAGGCTCTCCAACCCCCTCCAACCTGGCCTTGGATACTTCCAGGGATCCAGGGGCAGCCACAGCTGCTCTGGACAATGTTTCCTCTTTAAATGACCTTCTTAAATAATTTTTTTTTCTCTTTTAAAGGAATTTAAATAAATTCCCTCTTTAAAGTTGTGGAATGGAGACCAGAGTTAAACAGGCAAACTAACTGCAAGAGACTGTGCTGCATCATTCTTTTGAGTGAAAGCTGCACCAGGGAGGTTGAATCCAGGTTTGCAAAAAGAGCCTTAAACCACTCCAGTGTTTCTCCCTGCCATCCCCAGTGCCCAGCGCTACATCCCTGTGGCAGATGAGCAGTGCCAGCAGCAGCAGCTCCTCTCTGTGTCCAGTCTCACTCCAGGCAAGCTGGGAATGCAGGGGGAAAGCAGGACGTGGTTGTGCATTAAGATGCTCCATCACAACATAAGGCAACCATAAAGCCAAATGAATGGCAAACTTCAACTATTTTCCCAACCTCCCAAACTGAAAACTTCAAAACCTTCCCACTACTGGGTGAGTGACTCTGGGAGTTATTACATTCTTTCAAGATTTGTATTAAATCTCTGTAACTGAAGGACTGAAGATCAGGGTCTGGTCAGGCCTGTTCAGAGCTCCCTCTCTGAAACCTGGTATCCACAGCTTCCCTCACGTCCTTGCAGGGTGCTGGCTGGCAGTGCTGGGTGATGGCAGAGCTACAGGACATGCAGGACTGGAACCAGCAAGGCCAGGAATTCTACCAGCAGCTTTGACCCATTTGCTGCACCTTGAAGCAATATGCAGTGTCAGGAATAAAATTAGTTCAGTTCTGGGATCTGTAGGGGATGTTTCTGGGTGCAGTTTTCCTGCTGATGGTGCAGCACGGACCCCTCAGTTCCCTCTTATTCCTTGGCTCACCTTTTGCTCAAGAAGTCACTCCATTTATTTAATCTCATGTCATTTACTTAATTGCCGGGGAGGTCAAAGCACCCTGTGACACAATCCTCACAACTGAGAGCAAAAAAACCACGGCTTGAAGTGAACATCCAGAAGAGCTGCAGCCAAGAGGGCCATCAGGAAATTAAAAATCATGAGTACAACAATGCCAGCAACACATTCTGAGCTACTGCTTGGCCCCAGTGCAAGGCAGGTGCCCACCCACCCAGGCCCTGGAAGCTGCATCCATGCCCTGCTCCCCAGCCACCCCTGCTGCTCCCGGGGGCACAGCCATGCAATGCAGCCACGTGGGGCAGGCGGGCACCAGCACAGACCAGAGACTTCCCAACAAACGCAGCACAGACAGCAAAGCCACACGGAGAGACAGAAGCAGGAGTGTGACACCTGCACGCCCTCCTCTCATCCCTCCCGCAGCCCAGCCCGACCAGGGTGGCTGCCAAGAGGGTGCTGGCAGCAGGACTGAGCTTCCTCACACTTCAGTGATGCCAAGATCCTTCAGAAGGGCTTCCCTGGTGCTTTGCAGCTCAGGACAGACAGAGTTCGTGGGCCTCCTTCCCACCTACCCAACTGAGCATCCCCTGCAGCACGGGGGGAGCCACGGGCTCCAGGCAGCCCGGCTGAGGCTGCACCCCCGGGCTCTCAGTGGCCCCCGGGCTCCCAGCAGCACGGGCAGGGCTCGTGGTGCCCGAGAGGTGCCAGCACACACCCCGGGCACAGCTCTGCAGGCACCACATCTGCTCCTGCTACTCAACCAGGGACAAGAGCGAGTCTGGAAAACAAATGCAGAATTACCTGGAAGAGCTGGAAATTGACACTGTTCTACGTTTTAGAAAAACACTGGGTTTTTCACACCATTTTCAAGCACAAAATGTTTATTTTTCTTTTTAATCTATACAATTTCTTGGGGCTTTTAGTGCCACTGACTTTGTCAGTATACAAGGGATGGACTATACAGGCAATAGCGACATAAACTGTAGGATTCAGTGCGAGCCGAAGGGAACCAGGTGTGAGAACATATTTTCCATGTTTGCTCATGAAGCATACAGACATGAATCTAAAAAACCCAAACAAATTAAAGATACATGGTACAGAGAACAGAAATCTCTTACTGCAGTAAGTATTTTGCCCAGGCAGAAGACTCTGCATAATTGTCTATAAAATTCAATTCTAACTGAATTGATGGAATAATATATTCAAAGGGCACAAACAAAATAATTTAGACAGGTATAATGCTCGAAGTACAATAGAACTATACAATTCACAGCTTGGCAGCACAGGACCCTCAGCAGAGGGTTATAAAATGCCGTGGCAGCCCTTGGGGGTGGCTGCACCCCAGTCCTGTGCCTGTAATGCTGCCCGTGGCGCTCCGGGGGAAGGAGACTTACCGTCAGCACACCAGCTCTAGTGCTCACCTTGTGCCTTTACACTGAGGTGCAGGTGGAGGCTCTACACACAGTAAAATGGGCAAAAAGCAACTTTCAGACAGGAGAGAGGTGTCCGTGCCACCTGGAGTGCAAACTTTGGTAAAAATAAAGATAAATAAATAAATAAATAAATAAATTCCAAACAGAAGGCGGTGAGACTCCAAACCTGAAGTGTCAGATATGAAAAAAGAACAGCTTCACATTTTTATTCTGTTTTTAGCAGGAGCGCTGCTGGCACACCAGGGAGCAGACATCCCCCTCAGCCTCAGCAGAGCCAGGACACGAGCGTGTGCTCTGCTCACACTGCTCCTACAGCCACCTGGGGATGGTTCTCCTGCGACCAAGAGCCCCATTCCTTGTCCTCACTTATGGAACATGCACGAGCTTGTGATTTAACTGAATTATAAAAGCCCAGATAGGGAAAGGAAATGAAATCCAGTGTGCTGCTGATCCAGAGGAAAACAGCATTTTGCTGCCTGTTACAGAATTAAGTCGCCATCTACAATGACTTTACCACAGGCTGGGAAGGAGAAGGGACAGTGCTGCCTGAAGCTATTCCCTGTCCTTGTGTACGCCTTCCTTGGGTCGCTCTGTAAATGCTCCTACATTACAATGTGCACTTCACTACTCCTTGTACAAACACCAACAATTTCACGATCAATGCATCAAACAAACCTCACCTCACAATTCTTATTTCTAAAAGCAGAAATGAAAATTCAACCCATGAATAAAAACAAAAGCATTTACAGCAGAATGAAGCTGATGAGGAACATCAACTGTAAACCGGCGATATCTGTGCAAATAAAAAGAACTCCAACTCACAAGCAGATTGTAAATAAAACACACCTTTCAAATAATTGTACATCTCTTTCCAGCTGGGACTGGAAAGCTGAGATTCAAGGCACTGAACTCCTGCAGGGTTAGTACAATTTGCTAATTATCAATTCAAGTACATCGATGTTAAGGATCGCAAGTGTGAACAGAACACGAGGAATAAAGTGTCTTCAGCGAGGGAACAGAAGCAGATATTGCCGCAAGGACAGCCAGCCTGTGGTGACGCCGCCTCACGGCGATGGCTGAGGCAGGGCATGGCTGTGCCCGGGGCCTGCCTCGTCCCACACGGACCAGGGCATTTACAGAGCAAACACTCCAAGTGACGGCGTCGGGACCACCGGGACCCCGGCAGGGTCACCCACAGCAGGGGTACCCATGGCAGGGTCACCCACAGCAGGGGTACCCACGGCAGGGTCACCCCCGGCAGGGTCACCCACGGCAGGGGTACCCATGGCAGGGTCACCCCCGGCAGGGTCACCCACGGCAGGGTCACCCACGGCAGGGGTACCCATGGCAGGGTCACCCACGGCAGGGTCACCCACGGTAGGGTCACCCACGGCAGGGTTACCCACAGCAGGGGTACCCATGGCAGGGTCACCCACGGCAGGGTCACCCACGGCAGGGTCACCCACGGCAGGGTTAGCCATGGTAGGATCACCCATGGCAGGGTCCCCATGTCCAGGTGACCTGTGGCAGGTCCCGGTGACAAGGTGACCCCTGGCAAGGTCCCTGGGTCCCGGTGTCCCCAGCAGGTCCCGGTGTCCCCGGCAGTCCCAGTGTCCCTGGCAGTCCCGGTGACCCCTGGCAGTCCTGGTGACCCCCAGCAGGTCCCAGTGTCCCCAGCAGGTCCCGGTGTCNTAGCCATGGTAGGATCACCCATGGCAGGGTCCCCATGTCCAGGTGACCTGTGGCAGGTCCCGGTGACAAGGTGACCCCTGGCAAGGTCCCTGGGTCCCGGTGTCCCCAGCAGGTCCCGGTGTCCCCGGCAGTCCCAGTGTCCCTGGCAGTCCCGGCGACCCCTGGCAGTCCTGGCGACCCCCAGCAGGTCCCAGTGTCCCCAGCAGGTCCCGGTGTCCCCAGCAGGTCCCGGTGACAAGGTGACCCCCGGCAGGGTCCCCGGCAGTCCCGGTGTCCCCGGCAGTCCCGGTGACAAGGTGACCCCCGGCAGGGTCCC